>JASDQU010374449.1:113720-128960 GCA_032191745.1 Picea mariana | reverse complement strand
GATTTTTTTTTTCTTCTCATCTTGAAAGAATTTCAAAAGAAAATTAACAAAGAAAATACTTGTGTTTGTTTCAAAAGGTTGCATTGTGCATTTTGCATCAGAAAGAGAAAAGATTGCATTTCGAGGTTTGAGGAATTGTTCATGCATTTTACTTTATTGAAACTATTTTTCATTGAAGGATTAGTGTAAATTTTTCTTTTCCAGTGTTCTTGTAAGTTTTTATTTTTTCAAGACTCTCAAATAACATCAGTTTCACGTATGTACCCTTTGAGTAAAAACAATCGTTAAAATGAATTCTAAATTTAAAATATACTATACTTTGTTTCTAGGGTTCACAAAGAAGTTTAGGGTTACGACCTTGGATTAGGATTGGAGAGATAACTATCTGAGGCTGGTAAAAAAACATAGGAGTTTGAGTTAGGGAGATTCAAATTCAACTATTGTATAGGTGTGGCCAGGAAACTCCTCTCACACGGGAGCCAAGCACGAGGTCACGTGAGGAAGAGTAGAGGAGATAACCCCTCTAAAACTCGACCAAGCATAACAGAGAGATCGTATTTTGGGGGTTTTTTTAGTACCCATACCTCCATGATAGGAGGTTCTTTCGAGGCTTCGTGCTTTGTTACCCTACCCATAAATTCGATCTAAACTATTGAATATTCCCCCGGACAGTGATTTTGAGTTGGTGACCTTAGTTTCTTTTCCTAGGGACCTTAGAGGTGACTGTGGGGGTTTCTCATGGTATTTGGGTAGAATTTGTATCACACTTTTTAGTACTACTTTAGGGTTCCCCGCAAAGTGTGGGTACTTGCACTGGATAAGGATGGTTAGTGGAGTTTGGGGTAACTACTTCTCACTCATTTGTTCATCGGTCTTGAGACTTATTCAACCCGTGCTGATATTAGGAAGGTCCCTTTCCACTTTTCATTCCTTTTGACTTAGGACCTTATCCACTTGGGATAAAGTTTTAGAGAAGTTGTTCACTTGTGATGTTTCTCTTAGGACATTTTAGTGGAGTGATGCTTTGTATAGTTGGCCTTAGGTTGTGTTTGTATCACTTCTTTTGGATCAATTATTAGGGGTGGTTGACCAACTGCTCCACTGGTAGGGAAGGACCCCTTGTATTTATTTTCAAAGTGTGGAGCCACCTCCTAGAAGACGTGGGTTTTTATACCAATGGTTCATCAAAGTCAGTGCATGAGACTTTTATGGACATGAAAAATCCTGTGAGGAATGAACTTCTACATAAGAAATTCATGGCTAACGTTCTTACAGATACCAACCAAGGGACCCCTTCCTAAGGGGATTCTTGTTCTTTTCCATTCTTTAGAAACATTGGTTCCCCCTCGATGGCCATTTTGAAAATTCCTAGGTTGAATGTAGGACTACTAGTTCGGTTGTGGACCACTCATAATGTCCCGAATGCTCTTGATTATTTTTAGATAAGAACGTTATATCATGGGCATTGCATGGATGTTTATCCTTCACCTTCTTCATCCAAGAAGTATACTCCTTATCCATCTCCCTCTTCTAGTGAAAGTATTGCTACTAGTAACTAGAATTCTAAAAGAAATAGGAGGAAGAAGAGTAAAAAGAAGAAGTCACCAACCTATGCTAGTCATGTTGGAGACCTATCACCAGCCTCTACGAGTCATGCTAAGGGAAGGAAACCAACCTCTTCTAGTCATGCTGGGAGTGAAATTCCAGTCATTGCAACTCATATTGGAATCAAGTCACCAACCTCTGCTAGTCATGTTGGGGGTAAGCAACCAACCTATGCTAGTCATGTTGGGGGCACGATTCTAGTCATTGTTAGTCATACTAGAAAAATGTCACCAACCTCTGCAAGTCATGTTGAAGACAAGTAACCATCCACTTCAAGTCATGTTAGGGGCATGAGCTAGTCACTACTAGTCATACTCGACAAACGTCACCAACCTATGAGACTTGGTGTAATGCAGACTACAAGTGTCACCACAACTGCTGCAACACTATGCTTCAATTGTTGCAACACCTTTGGCACAAGTTGTTGTAACACCTCCAGTGAAACTCTGTCATTGAATGCCTATTTTTGCAATACCAATCGATGGACCATACATGTTGCAACTCCTCCAAAGAAAAAATAATTTGAACGTTGCGGGGCCAGGCTATTTGGGGAAGCTAATAAATGATGAAATATATTGTTCCAAATACGATTGGGAAGCTACAAATCATGATTAATGCTACACCCAAAATTAAAGGCATCCAAATTAGAAGTGATTTTCATACAAATATTTCATATGAGTATTTGGGAGCGATGGGGACAGATTACAAAATTCCACAACATGGGTTTTGTGCAAAACATGCCCAATTAAGTTTCTCATGACCAATTTCCCCAGAAAATGTGTGAGGTGGACGGTACGAGTTTTTATTTGAAGGAAACTTGCCTTGATTTATTGTTGTGACCGCTTTCTAAACTTTATAAATGGAACATCCACTTCAGTAGTAGAGATTTGGCCATAGATCCACATTCCTCCTTCTGTCAGCAAGCTAACAGACCACAACAAATTATGTCTTAAACAAGAATTGGTTGAGTAATTTCCCATTCAAGGATTTTGTTGTTGTAACAATTCCTTTGTATGAATTTCATGTATAAAAAGAGACATTCACCTTTGCAAGAGGGAGGAGGACTCTTAGAGAACAAGTTCGATTTGTAATGGAATACGCTTTTGAATTTCTCATTTCTAATTCATGATTAATTCATTTGTTTAATTTATTATGTTCTTGGTTGATTCATTTAATTAATTGTAGTGCTATGAGCATTAATTTATTTAATTAATTGTAATGTCATGAGTGTTGATATAGATTAATATAATCACTATATTCTATGGAGGCAGGGCCCACTCCAACCGAACAGAGTGTTTTGTAGCTTAGACAGTTTTCCTTATTTTTTCGTTATCTGATTTAATTATGCAACTTGTCAATTATTTTTCATGTGATTCAATTCATTTATATTGTTAATTATTTAGGAGTGATTATATTTATTTATTCATTCATGTAATTGCTTATATTTAGTTATTTTCTTAACGCAATGATTATAATTGTTGTTCGGAGTAATGATGAGGATCACCTTTGCAAGGATTAGTTTAGTTGGTCAGCTGAATTAGCTAAACAATTTAGATGCAATTTCAATTACATTTAGACTCTGGTCACAGCTGTGAGGGATTCCAGGCTGGCTGAATTAGTTTAGTTGCAATTTCAATTAAATTCAAACCGGGCTCACAACCATGAGGGCTTCCAGGCCAACTGAATTTTTTTAGTTGTGATTTCAATTACATTCAATCAGAGTCACAACCGTGAAGGCTTCCAGGTTGGTTGAATTAGTTTAACTTACTTTCCTTCAATCATGTGCGGATTTTGTTTCTTGTAGTTTGTAGAACCTTGCCAATTGTGAACTATCTATACCTTCTTAGAAAAATTAATCATTGACACTATGAATACAACATATAGAAAGAATAATTGTTCCTGCATACACAGTGCACGATAGTTCACAAGTTCCATATAGGCCCTGGATTGATAATTAAATGCACAGTCTATCTAACTATCTTCTTGAGAAATTAGGGAGGTGATTAAAAAGGCCCATCACTTATTATTATTTTTTTTAACATTATTTCCAAATGATCTCGTTTGTTAGCACAATGCACATATAATTTCATTATTTTCATAGTAAATTTTATGGAGAATCTCATCGAGGTAACAATTGTCCATAATTCCGTGTGATGGTATTTGCAGAGGTGGCAGTGATTCTTATTGTACCTAGATGGATCAATTTTCTTTAGTGTTCAACGTTTGAAGTTCCTATCAAATTAAAGGATGATGTTATGTAATTTTATTTTTCCTCCAAGCTAAATTTAAGAGGGGGGGGATTGGGGGTGGTTGGAACCAATGGTTCTTGGTGTAACCTCACCTTGTTAAAATGTGTAGTCAACCATGAAGAGGAATCCAACCATTCAGTGAATCGATAGTGGAATGGACCCAACTAACCATCAATTGGGAACACGGAGTTGACTATGTCCACTCGATCATTTCATATCCACTTTTTATGGATAGTTATGGTGGTGTATGGTCCCATACATTGAGGGCTTGGTCACCTATCCAATCAATATATAGAAAATCTCTTAGATTGGTTTGGCATACATCTCATAACAACATCTACTCATGGATCTTTTCTCATTGTGATTAAGTGCTAAAGTTTTCTATTAACACTACCACTTCTCTTGGAATCTTTGTCTTCACTTTTGTTATTTTCTACATATTCCAACACCATGCGATAATTAAATACACCAAAAATATTTATTTAATTATTTAAAAAAAACCAATATTTAAATCAAAATTAGTGCACCATATAGAACATTGCACTAGGTCGGTGCTTGTATAAGTGCAATGTGCACCAATGATAGTTTGTTTTTAATTATTTTAAACTAATTTTTTTTTACAATTTAGTGCAACCTAGCTTTGATATGCATGTGATAATATGAAATGTGCAACATATATTGATTAAGCACAACAAATTTAAAACATCCATGAAAACCTCCCATCACCTATGGCCTACCTTTGCTAGAAACATCGACTATAAATGGAGAATGGAGAAGTGGTAAAGCAAAAACCTTCGCTAATCGGTTTTTTCCTTGTAGTGTTTTAATTAACTACATTCTAGGATCTTGTTGTCATTATTTTGAGCTCGGTGTTAGGAAATTACCATAGGATACATGACTTTGATGACTGCATTTTTTATGCTTTCTTTGTCTTCTTCTTGATATAAAACGATATCCTGTCAATTTTTCTTAATGACACATTATCATCTTTTATTTATTTTATTTTGTCAATTAATGCAAGTAGTCTTACACTTACAAAGTTTCTTAGTAGGCATGGATGTTTTCTTACTTGAATGCTTTCACTTGTAAAATTTTGGATCATTTCCTTTTTATTTTAGAATAAAAACGATTCCCTGCCCAATCCAATTCACATGGAGTTTTTGTATATATATATTCAAGGAAAATATTTCACGATCTCCATCTCTTACTCAAAATATTGGGATGGAGGGTGGATCAACTACCAAGCACAATAGTTGTAACCTAGTGAAACTTCTCTAAACTCAAACCTCGGTTGCACTAGAACTAGAGACCTTGAAGGGAACTTCATATTAAAACAATTCATTCAAACCGATTGACTAACTTGCCAGTAGGCTATGTGTGTGTCTTTCACATAAATTATTTTCTTAGATATTTTTGATGCATATTGTTGGAGGTCTTTGTTATAGTTTACCTATTACAACCTGTCAAACTCATTAACAATCATTGATGTCAAGTCTGGAAGTGTGTGTGTATGTGTGTGCCTTTCACTTGAAGTGTTTGATTAAATATTTTTTATGTGTACTCTTTGAGGTTTTTGTTAGATTTTAACTATTACAACCTTCCAAACCCATCAACAATCATTGAATTCAAGTCTGGAATCAAATTCTTAATCTTGAAAGACTTAGAGGAGGAGTGCCTCTTTAAAAATGAAGGAGAGCACTTCATATTCCTCACAAGGGTTACCTCTAAATATTAAATATTTTTTTGGTTAGGGAAATGACATAAACACCTACCTATAGGGAAGCACTTGAAAATACTAAGCATTTTTCACCCTAAATGCACACTTTCTGGTAAGAACAAAACCTTGAAACACTTGTTTTAATTTTGTAATTATTCCTAACTAACTTGGGAATGGGATTTTAATTTTTTCCACTCCTTGATTCTATCCAATATCCCCTAGAAGATTTATCTCTTGGGAGATTCTCTGCCATGGGATATATATTTTCACATAACATATCATTGTATTAGAATTGATATATTGTATCATCTTTGCAAAACAAGAAATTATGTTTATTTTCTAACTCTCATCAAAAATTTAATTTTACCTAGTTAGAGGAGTCTATTATGTTGNAAGATTTATCTCTTGGGAGATTCTCTGCCATGGGATATATATTTTCACATAACATATCATTGTATTAGAATTGATATATTGTATCATCTTTGCAAAACAAGAAATTATGTTTATTTTCTAACTCTCATCAAAAATTTAATTTTACCTAGTTAGAGGAGTCTATTATGTTCCCATTTGTTGTGACAAATCTAGTAGATGCAAAAGGTGGAGATGGAAGTATCCCACCTAGTTCCCCATACATTTTCTCCATATTTAATACTATACACTTACACATAGAAGCATACAGAGAAAGCATACAAAACCATCATAGATCAAGCCACATTTTCTCCTACCCACTATATACACTCTTAAACTCCAAGCGGCCAATCATACCATCATCGATTAGGCCACAATGTAAGAGAATATCAAGGGAGGTGAAGGAATTGACCCCAAGTAAGAACCCCAGATGTCCCATAAATAAAACAATTTCCCAAAATGTCCATTTCCAAGCCAAATAATCTAGAATAACCCAAGCATGGAAACAAGGAATAGAAGCTCATAGTCGTTGATCTTGAACTTACCACTAAAAAATGGATATTTCCTTCCAAGGACAAAGATAGTGATCCTATTGTGAACGTAATTCCTACAATGTCTTGACCAGTGCACTTATTCTCACTAGATTGCTTGTTTGTTTGTGTTTGTTGCTTTCTACCTTAGGATTTATGACACATTAATTTTGGTGGCCCTATGTGGCAGATTTTGATAGTATAGCTTTGTGCCTTGAACTATAGCTTGTGGTGGTCATCTGATGACCCCTTTTTTATAAAGTGCATTTTTTCAGTATGTTAATAGAAATATGAAGCATTTTATTAAAAATGCATTTTGTTGTTCACATTATCGTAAAAATTCCCCACCTAGTGCCCCACACATTTTCTCCATATTTAATACTATGAGCATAGTTGGTTTTTTTCAGACTTTAGCATATGAAAACCTCATTGGTTCCTGGTATCTTATTTTTAAAATTGAAATAGGGAAATATTATATTAAAAAGGGAGTTGTAGTTGTTGATTTTTGTAGCTTCGAGCAAGTATTCTCATGTGGCGTAGGTGCCAGGTATGTGGGAATGGTCGTGGCACCACATCATAGTTTTGTTTGGGTGAAAACGCCATTGGAATGAAGTTGGGGCTTCATGGGCTTGACAATAATATTCGTAGGTTTGTGATGGGGCTTCACACACACATAGAAAGCCTAAATTGGTGTTGACTTGTGAAGGGGATTTTAAGTTGACCCCTAGACTTGTATATAAAGGAGAGATGTCATTGTGGCATTCTCATTATGTGTGGAGAGATTTGAAATTTCAGTCCAAGTGTGGTGACCGCAAGTATAGCCATGGAAGAGGTCATAAGGCCTTAGTGTCTAAATTGTTTTTTCTCTTTTTTTGGGCAGGTTCTTATGCGAGGAAGGCTAAGAAGTGCAACCATCACTTATAATTCTAGAAGTATTCCTCTAGGATAGAAAATGAGGGTTGAAGTGGGGTAGTCGTTGACTCTATAAATCTCTCCCTAGAATAGGAGGGCAAGTCATAGCCTAGGAAAGACTCAGCCTGCCATAGAAGCCTAATTGCAGGCAGTAAGGAGGCTTGGCCTAACAAGAGGAGGACATTATCATGGGTCTAAGTGAGTCATCCTACATTTTTTAGGAAACCATTGATTTTTGGGTGAATGAGGAGTTGTTAGAGGAAGGTAAGTACAATATTGGATAGCCAATAAGGGTTGAGACTAACTCAGTGATAACAAACTTGCAATAGTAGAAACAGGGTGATCTTTGAGATTTTATTTGCAAGCCATAATAACCAACATAACAACAAGTTATGTGGGTTGTTACAGAAGTACAACAAAATACTTTTGAGGGCTATTACAGGCTTGGAATATGCATAGAAGAGGGTTGTTGCAGCCATCGTGTATAGTAGTCTTTGGAGAAGACTTGAGGACAATTTATGGCAGCTTGTAGTAGGTTGTAGCAGGCCTTTGATAAGGGTTGTGTTGAGGAAGTATAAGGGTTGGTACAAGGAAAGGAGGGATGATGGGAACTAGGATGGCTCAAAACCTCGCCCTATAGTCACCTATGTGGTCAAAGGTAAATCTAGAGAAGCAGAGGAGCATGTCAGGGGATGGAAGGACTCAACTATAGCCTAGGAAACTCTACCAAGTATGGTTCAAGGGTTGGAAGGACTCAACCAGACTTTTGCAAGGAGTTGCAAAGGAAGAGGAGGGTTTGAGGGAGCAAGGGATGCCCTAACCCTCAACCTCAATGCAATAGATTTGGGTGTAGTTTTGTAAGTGGTTTCAGTATTGTTATTTTTTTTAAAAGTGGGTGATATTCTCTAGTACGGGAGCCCTTTGTTCTGGATGTAAGAACAAGAGATTTTGGCATTAATGACTTGTGTACCTATGCATGATCTAATTGCTAGTTTTATGTTTTTCTGTGATAAAGTAGTTAGGAATCTCAATGTGTTTATGTTTATAGTTCAAATTGGGTAAATTTGTGTATAAATATGTATAACAATAGACCGAACCTGAGGTGAAATAAAATCTAACATGGAATCAGAGATATGGTTCTGAGAAGGGCAGTTAGATATGAGATATTTACATGGGTGACAACTTTGAGAGGGATTTGTAGCAATGTTGAGGAGCTAGCTCTGAGAGGGACCTACAATGATTGTTTCAGGTAGTAGCAAGTTAGATGGTCTCTATTTTAAGACATGGAGTAGACCGTCCAGACAAGGATTTGTGGACTATTGCAGCTTGGTGGTGTAGCAAGTTGGGAGCTCTAGTGGATTGACGGAGAGCCTAGGTCACAGTAGTATGTTGTGTGGAAAGTTTCCAACCCTGTGGATAGACATCCGATGGCTTGTCATATTGAAATGTTATGGGTGTAGCTTGAGTGCTTTGGCATGGAAAAGATAGCTTCGTGTGGATGGCAGTTTAACGAGATAGATTCATCATCATGCCAGAGAGTTTCACATTGTCGAGGTGCAACATTGTATGAGGTATTTGACCCAGGAGGATGAGGACACTTGCAAATATGAGTTGTGGAGGTCTATATTGGACTAGACTAAGTGTCTATCTGTAGCTTGGGATTGTTTAGAGAGAGGAAATAGGTTCAGTTGCAATATGTGTGTAGACATAGAGAGATTTTTCACTTGGATGATGGACTTGGGCAGAAGTTCATTGGATGATTGTGACTTGGGTAAGAAGGATGTTTGCCTTGAAGGATTACATGTTTCTTGTACAGTGGGAGTCACTGGCACATGACAGGGGCACATGATTTTTTCAAGAGCTTCAAAGTTTCTTACTCAAGTATGTACGTGGAGCTTGGTATGAGGACCAGGAATGTTGTAGTACATGGATCTGGTACAGTGTCATTCCATATGGAGTCATGGGATGTGTTGTGAGTGGAAGATGTGTCATGGGTTCCAGGAGTGTGTTCTCATCCTCATCGATTGAAGATAAGGGCTATGTAGTGTTGTTCCAGGATGGAAAGGTGTTATTAGATGCCCAAAGGATCTGTCCCAAGCACAACAGTGGTTCTGGAGTTAGAGAGGGAAACATGTATCGGCAAAAGGGCCACCCTATGTGAGCCATGACCCACAGTAACAAAGTGATAGTGGATAGGGAGTAGGTAGCTTCGAAGGTTGAGCAGACTCAGAGGGTGTTAGTGTATTCAGAGGTAGTCTGACTTCATAAGAATTCAGGAGGCTTAGAGGGAGAGTTAGTCATTCAGTGAGAGCCAACCTTCAGGTCCAGATGGGAGAGAGGCATATTCCAAGATTTTCAAGAGGGTGTCATGGGTTGAGAAGGCTAGAAAGGATGCTCATAAGTGGGAGGATTCTAGGAGATGGGTGTCTTGCATAGGGTATCATGCAAAATAGTAGGATTTTCTTCAATGACAGAGGGTGAAACCAGTCAGAAGGATTGGAGAGAAGGTTTACTTTGGCAACAAAGGGGGTTGCCAATCATGGGGATTGGAGAGAAGTTGTGTTAGAGGATCCAGTGTGGGAGGCAGAGTTACTTCCAGTATGGGAAGTAGAGTTACTTCTAGTGTGGGAGATAGAGATACTTCTAGGTAATTATGGAGTGTGGTGACAATACCTCCCTCGCTAAGAGGGAGTGTTTATTTGTGAAACTTCAAGAAGGTATTCTCACATGGCCTAGGTGCTAGGCATGTGAGAATCATTGTGGGCACCATATCACACTTTCATTTAGGTGAAAACGAATGAAGTTGGGGCTTCATGGGCTTGAAAATGAGCTTCATGGCTTTGTGGTGGGGCTTCACACCCACATAGAAATCCTAAATTGGTGTTGACTCGTGGAGGGTCTTCTAAGTTGAACCCTAGACTTGTATACAAAGGAGAGATGTTATTGTGGCATTCTCATCGTGTGTGGAGAGCTTGGAAATTTCAGTCCAAGTGTGGTAACTGTGGGTCCATCCATGGAAGAGGTCATAAGGACTTAGTGTTTTTTGTTTTGTCTCTTTGTTTAGGCAGGTTCTTGTGTGAGGAAGGATGGGAAGTGTAGCCATCCTTTAGGAGTCTAGCAGTAGGCCTCTAGGACATCAAACAAGGGTTGAATAGGGGCAATCGTTGACTATAGAAGTCTCTCCCTAGTATAGGAGGGAAAGCCACATCCTAGGAAAGGCTCGACCTACCAGAGAAGCCTAGTTGCGGGAAGTAAGGAGGGTCGGACCAATAATAGGAGAAAACTAGCAGGGATCTAAGTGACTTGCCCTACATTTACGAGGCAGCCATTGAGTTCTAGGTGAATGAGGAGATGTTATAGGAAGGTAACAATAGTCTTGGATAGCCAATAAGGGATGTGACAAACTCAATGAAAACAAACATGCAATAGTAGCAGGAGGGTGATCTATGAGGATTGATTTGTGGTTCGTAACAGCCAACATAACATCAATTTCTATGGGTTGTTATAGTAGTACAACAAAAAAAAATTGAGGGCTATCTGAGGGATATTATAGGCTTGGAATAGGAATATAAGAGGGCTATTGCAGCCACCATGTATAGCATTATTTGGAGCAGACTTGAGGACATTATATGACATCATGTAGTAGGTTGTAGTTGACTTGTGATAAGGGTTGTGTTGAGGTGGTATAAGGGATGATACAAGGAAAGGAGGTATAAGGGGAGTCGGGTGGGCTCAAACTCTCACCCTATAGTCACCCATTTGATTAGAGTTAAATCTATAGAAGGAGAGGAGAAGGTTTGGGGATGGAAGGACTCAGTTGTAGCCTAAGAATCTCTACCAAGGATAGTTCAAGAGCTGGAAGGACTCAGCCAGACTTGTGCAAGGAGTTGTAGAGGAAGAGGAATGTTTAAGGGGAAAAGGGATGCCCTAGCCCTCAACCTCAGTGCAACATATTTGGGCACATTTTTGTAAGTGGTTTTGGTATTCTTCTTTTGTGTAAAAGTGGGGCATTTTCCCTGGTACGGGAGCCCTTTGTTCTACATGTAAGAATAAGAGATTTTGGCATTAAATACTTGTGTACTTGTTCATGATCTAATTGCTAGTTTTATGTTTCATTGTGCTAAATTAGTTAGGCATCCCAGCATGTTTATGTTTACAGTTCAAATTGTGGTGCATATCAGACCTAAGGTGCAGTCAAATCATAGTTGTGGTTTTGAGAAGGGTAGTTGGATCTGATATATTTACACAAGTAACAACTCTGAGAGGGATTTGCAGTAGTGTTGAGGATCTATTTCTAAGTGGGAGATACAATGACTATTGCAGGTAGTAGCAGGTTAAATGGTCTCTGGTTTGAGACATGGAGAAGACCTTCTAGACAAGGAGTTGTGGACTATTGCAACTCGATGGTGCGGTAGGTAGGGAGTTATGGTGGATTGATGGAGAGCCCAGATCACATCAGTATGTTGTGTGGTAGTTTTCCAACCCTATGGATGGACTTCTGGTGGCTTGTAGTTTGACTTCTGGTGGCATGGAGTCAGTGGATTCAAAGGTAGTTTGACTTTAGAGGGATTCAAGAGGCTCAGAGGGAGATTTAGTCATTCAATGGGAGTGATCCAGAGGGATATCAGTGGAAACCCACCTATTTCAACTGGCTCACATGCAGTTTTCATCATTGGCAGTTATTTCCTAGATTTTTGAGTCCTAAACTTTTGGGGTCGTTTTGAGGCCCTAAACAACATTTTTGGATCTTGTCATGGTCAAACTATAGACAAAGTCATAGTTTGAGAAAATAATGTGTATTCCTCAGATAAACCTTTCCAACAGGATATTGTGCGCATAAAATGAAGATCGTATGCAAAAGTTACAACCTCGAGAAGTTGTTGTACCAACTTACCCCATTGGAGCCCACATGACTTTTGGCGCTTCATCTCCACATCAAGGCCACAAACCTTTTGGATTTTCAAATTCTAGGAGCTAGGTTTTTGTATGTTTAGGGTTTTTCCATTTATGTTAAACAGGCCTTCTGAGCCTCATTGTACTCATCTTCTTATGAATGAGCATAGTCGTCACATCTCTTCTCATAGATAAGTTGCCACCATTCTAGCGAGTCTTTCACTCTATAATTTTACAGTTCTGTGCATTTCACTCATCAATAGAAATTGTATATTATTGTATATTTGTACCTCTTATATATATNTATTACATTATTGGATCTCTTGCAATATCTCAGTATATTTCTTTATTATATTTGCACTCTCATTTTGTGCTCAAAATAATATGGATCACTGGTATCAAAGCAGGATGCTCTTTTTCATTTTTTAGTGCATATCCCCAATGATGTCTCAGTATAGAAATTTGGGCCTCAATCTTGTCTCTCTTGAGGAAAATCTCTCTCGCACACCCAAGAAACCCTCCATGGCATAAGGAAAGAAAAACGACGAAGTAGAAGATTCTATTAATATGTTGTTGGAGCAAGCTCTCACACGATAGAGGGACGAAATGATGGAGAATTTTTCTCAAATCCTTTGATTCCTGCCAATAACAACATATGTGTCTTCATCAAGAAACAAGTTAATTTTGATATTCCCGTATTTGAAGGTCAGATAGATGCAAATGCTCTGGAAAAATGGTTAAATCTACTAGAAGGTTATTTTGTTTGTGCACAATTTTTTTGACAAGGAAATGATCACCTTCATGCTCCTTGGGGCTCTCCCCCATGTCAAACATTGGTGGGAAACTTACTGTGAGAAAATTTCCACAACGGAGTCTAGAATGTTCGAGGTTGAACCCACTTGGGAATCTTTTATAGATGTCATCAAGGAGAAATATTACCCTATTGGAAACTATGAAGACCAGTACATGAGATGGACCATGTTGCATCAAGAGAGGGGCCAAGCAGTGTCGAAGTTCACCAATAACTTCCATACCTTCCACACCAAGCTGGGTATCAAAGATTCTGAGCGACATTTGGTTCTGAAATATCATGGGGATGTACACAAGTACATCCAAGATAAAATGGAGTTTCTAGACATATCATTGTTGGGAGATGCTTATTGATATGCTGTCAAAATCAAGCATACATTTAAGCACCAGAACAAATGGGAGTTCGGGTCTACAAATTCACAAAACATAAATTATGATAAAGAGAACCCTAAAAAACAGCCTCCTGAAAACTAGTCCAAGACACAGGAAAAGAAAGGTATGGAAAAGACAAAGATGACACTAGAAAGTGGTGCGATTTCCACAAAATCCCTTGGCACAACATTGATGAATGTCGCTCAAAATAGTCATTGGTGCCTGAGATCAAAGAAAAAAATCTAAACCCAAATTCAGAAAATAATGGAAGGAGACAAATCATCGACGTAGACCCCACTTCCACTGTCACAACCACAATAATCTAAAGAAGCACCAGCAGATCTTGAAGAGGGGGAGCACCTCTTCCATTCACATATGTGGGTGAAGGGGATCCCGTTGCATTTCATTTTTTATAGCGGAAGCCAAAAGAACCTCATCTCAACATAGGTCATCAAATAGTTGGAATTTTCAAAAACACCACACTTGCAGTGATACAACATCGGGTGGATTCACCAGGGACGAGATCTCTACATCATCCAACAGTGTCGCATGTCCTATGACATCAATCCCTTCAAGAATGAGGTATAGTGTGATGTTGCGCCACTAGATGTTTGTGATGTTCTTTTGGGCCAACCATATATGTGGAAGTGCCATGTTGTTTTTGAGTCTTGACCCCGTAGTGTCACTGTGACTCTGGAGTCTCTGTAGATTTTTAATGACTAAAATAAGCAAACTAAAATTATGTCAAACACTTAGCAACCTAGAGATCATTGTCTTCATAAACTTCATAGATGCATAAAACCCACATTCAAAATTTTCCATAAGTAGAAATACACATTGCTAAGAAAAATATGCAGCGGAAAAACACAGTGGACAACAACCCAATAACACTCAGAAATTTAGGCAAATGCCAGGGAAAACCCCAATGTGGGGAAACCCAATGAGAGAGAGAAAGATCTTATTATTATTCTTTAGGAAAGTACAAAACAACAACAAATCTACATTTCCAGCCAAGGAAAATACCTCACAAGACCAAATCTGTCCCACAAAAATCTGCCTCATTTTTCATGCCAAAACTGTACCATTGTCCAGCCTCTTCTCCCTCGTTTTCCATGCCCATAGTCAGTTGTACGGAATATTCAGTACGGCCTAAAAATAGTGAGCGAAAAATAGAAATCCGCCTCGAAATCTATGCCCAAAATTTCTTGATTTTCGTGCCAAATCCGTACAACTGTACGGATCCATACAACACAGCCTCCCACAGCAGAAAAATATTTCGACAAAAAATTCATAGATTTGTTTTCTCAAGAATCATGCCCACTTTCCTTGAAAAACGTGCCCTCTTTGTTGCTCACTTTCCTCTCTCAAGCATGCTCAAAAAATCTCTCTAACTCTCCTCCCGATGTTCTCTCAACATCCTCCGGATGTATTCACAACATGTCTTGCACACTACCCAATGCATTATTTTATAATCTGAAAATGATATTTTCCCCCCAAAAGTGTCTTTTCACCTTCCCAACCCTAGATCCAAAGGTCAAGATTAGATCTTCCCTTTTTCAAGATCAAGGGTCATGATCCATTCCCTCCAAAATGTCTCATTTAAAATTAAAGTGAATTTCACTTTATTACATAAGTGCTTTATGAAAATAAAGTCACTTTAAAAATAGAAGGTACACTTTATTAAAAAAGTCACTTTACTAAAAGAAACACTTAAAACAACTTTATAAAAACTATTACAAAGTCA
>JASDQU010374449.1:101724-113509 GCA_032191745.1 Picea mariana | reverse complement strand
TGCACTGGAAGCCTCTGCTGCTACCTCTGTTGTACCATGAACTGAAGACATGCTCCTAGGAGACTGCACACTCTCCTGAGCATCCAACTGTGTCGACTCATGCCTGTTGAGTCTCTTGAGAGTCCCAGAAGAAGACTGAGTTCCATGTATCAACTCTCTCTCCCATGTTACCTGCCAACTCTCCGACACAGAATATGAGTCCAAAAATCCAATGGACCCCAACACAGGTCTACCCAACAACCTGTACAACCTCTCATACCCAACACCAATTATCACTGTTGTGTTTGGAGTAGCTCCCATACCCGGTCACAATAGAATGCCACTCCAAATCAATCAACCTCCAGAGATGACACTTAGAGTAAGTTAACCATCATCTCTGGAACATACAATACTCCGGCAACCTCCAGAAATCCTCCTGACTCTAGCTGAAATATAATACTTCCAACCCCCTTCATTGCAAGTTGTGGGCTAGTACCAACACCCACACAACAGTCTGAGTCTGCTTCTGAAAGACTCAAGAACACTAACCTCATCCTTTTCATATGCCAATAAGCTCCACTGTCCATGAAACACACTTCAATGTCCTCGAGCACTAGGCAACCACTACCCACGGGACCAGTCATTAGAGAAAACTCCCTCTCATGTCTCTCAACAAACTCTGCAATCTTTGTTGATGCTGACACCTCTGGTTCTGGCTTCTTCTCCTTCTTGTTCGGACACTGACTAGCGTAGTGGCCAGTCTTGTGACATGCAAAGCATCTCACCTTGCTCATGTCCTTCTTCTTGCCCTTTACCACAAGAGCAACATTCTTGTCATCTTTTTCCACTTGACAAAGAACCTTTTCTTCCTTCTTCAAGAAAATACAACAACAAATCACTTCTTGTCCCAAGTGCCAAAATACTACCCACTAAAATTCAGAGAACAAGCTCTGATACCATGTAGATTTTTAACGACTAAAATCAGAAAACTAAAATTCTGTCAAACACTTAGCAACCTGGAGATCACTGTCTTCATAAACTTCATAAATGCATAAAACCCACATTCAGAAATTTCCATAAGCAGAAATACACATTGCTAAGAAAAATATGCAGCAGAAAAACAAAGTGGACAACAACCCAATAACACTCGGAAATTTAGGCAAATTCCAGGGAAAACCCCAATGTGGAGAAACCCAACGAGAGAGAGAGAGAGATCTTATTATTATGCTTTAGTAAAGTACAAAACGACAGCAAATATACATTTCCAGCCAAGGAAAATACCTCACAGCACCAAATTTGTCCCACAGAAATCTCCCTTGTTTTCCATGCCAAAACTGTACTGTTGTTCGACCTCTTCTGCCTCGTTTTCTGTGCCCACAGTTAGCTGTATGGATTGTTCTATACGGCCCAAAAACAATGAAAAAAAAAAAAAAATCCACCTTGAAATTTGTGCTCTAAATTTCTCAATTTCCGTGCCAAATCCGTACGACTGTACGAAATCATACAGATCGAAAAACATGCCTGCTTTGCTACTCACTTTCCTCTCTCAAGCATGCTCATAAAATCTCTCTAACTCTCCTCTCGATGTGCTCTCAACATCCTCCCGATGTCTTCACAACATGTCTTGCACACTACCCAATGCATTCTTTTATAATCTGAAAATGACATTTTCCCCCAAAAAGTGTTTTTCACCTTCCCAACCCTAGATCCAAAGGCCAATATTAGATCTTCCCTTTTTCAAGATCAAGGGTCACGATCCATTCCCTCCAAAATGTCTCATTTAAAATTAAAGTGAATTTCACTTTATTACATAAGTGCTTTATGAAAATAAAGTCACTTTAAAAATAGAAGGTACACTTTATTAAAAAGGTCACTTTACTAAAAGAACCACTTAAAACAACTTTATAAAACTATTACAAAGTCAAGTTCTTGGTAGTGAAAATATTAAGGTGACATCCGCATACAAGACAAAACATGTGGAGTACCTCCCGAGCTAAAAAATCTAACAATCTCATCTCTACAGGATACCAGAGGTAGTTCTGACTACTATTTCGACACAATACTGCAACAAATTTGTCTCTCATGCGACAAATTTTATCTTCTTCACAATTCAGGTAGGAAGTGAACATAAGGAAATTATGACCACTACGGCCTCCGTTCAAGCCCCCTCTATCCAGCAAAAGCAAGTCGGAAAAATTGAAGCAAAGCACAAAGATTCCTGCTGCACAAAGTCATCTCATGTAGTCATACTGGCTAAAAAGTTCCAACCCCTCCAACATCAAGCTCACGACAGCCTTCCACAATCCAAGCAACGCAACGTCTCCAACAAGGCAAGCAACTCACCAAGGTTTAGATTCAACAAATGTTTTCACATCTCCCATGGGAACTCAAAGAAATGGAGACCATTTCTTCCTGAGGGGGGAGGATTGATCCAAATGGATAAAGGTGGCCACCCACCTATTCCAACTGGCTCACATGCAGTTTTCAACATTGGTAGTTATTTCCTAGATTTTCGAGTCCTAAAATTTTGGGGTCATTTTGAGGCCCTAAACAATGTTTTTGGAACTCGCCACAGTCAAAATGTAGATGAAGTCATTGTAGACAAAGTCACATTTTGACGACATAATTTTTATTCCTTGGATATACCTTTACAATGGCCTATCGTGTGCCTAAAACAAAGATCGTATGCAAAAGATACGGCCCCAGGAATTTGTTGTACCAACTTACCCCATCAGGGCCCACATGACTTTTGGCGCTTCATCTCCACATCAGGGCCTCAAACCTTTTGGATTTTCATCTTCCGGGGGTTAGGTTTTTGGATGTTTAGGGTTTTTCCATTTATGTTAAAAACACCTTTCGAGCCTCATTATACTCATATTCTTGTGAATGAGCATAGTCATCACATCTCTTCTTAGAGATAAGATGCCACCATTCTAGCGAGTCTTTCACTTTGTAATTTTACAGTTTTGTACATTTCACTCATTAATAGAAATTGTGTATTATTGTATATATGTGCCTCTTGTTATATATATCTGATATATCTCTGTTACATTATTGTATCTCTTGCAATATATCGGTATATTTTTTTATTATATCCCTGCTCTCATTTCGTGCTCAAAATAATATGAATCGAGGAGCCAATCTTCAGGTCTATATGGGAGAGAGGAATATTCCAAGACTTTCAAGAGGGTGTCATGGGTTGAGATGGCTAGAGAGGATGCTCAGAAGCGAGAGGCTTCTAGAAGCAAGGTATCTTGTAGGCTAGGATCATGCCAGACAACAAGATTTGCTTCAGTGACCGAGGGTGAAACTAGTCAGGAGGATTAGAGAGTAGGTTTTCTTCAGTGACATAGGGTGCATCCAATCAGGCAGATTAGAGAGAAGTTTTGGTAGCGGATCTAGTGTGCGAGGCAAAGTTACTTTTAGTATGGGAAGAAGATTTATTTCAACTATGGGAGACAAGGATACTTCTAGGTGATTGTGGAGTGTGGTGAAAATACCTCCCTCACTAAGAGAGAGTGTTGATTTGTGTAGCTTCAAGAAGGTATTCTCACATGGTCTAAGTTCCAAGCATGTGGGAATCGTCTTGGGCACCACATCACACTTTCGTTTGGGTGAAAACACCATTGGAATGAAGTCGGGGCTTTATGGACTTGACGATGGGCTTCGTGGGTTTGTGATGGGACTTCACACCTAGAGAGAAAGCCTAAATTGGCATTGACTTGTGGAGGGGCTTCTAAGTTGACCCCTAGACTTGTATATAAAGGAGAGATCTCATTGTGACATTCTCATTGTGTGTGGAGATCTTGGAAATTTGAGTCTAAGTATGGTAGCCACAGGTCCAGCCATGGAAGAGGTTGTAAGGCCTTAGTGTATGTTGTTTTGTCTCTTTGCTTGGGAAGGTTATTGAGTGAGGAAGGATGAGAAGTGAAGCCAACACTTAGAAGTATAGCATCAAGCCTCTAGGACAACAAACGAGGGCTGAAGAGGGGTATTTGTTGACTCTAGAAGGCTATCCCTAGCATAGGAGGGTAGGTCGCATCCTAGGAAATGATTGTCCTACTAGGGAAGCCTAGATGCAGGTAGTAAGGAGGCTTGACCCAACAAGTGGAGTACACCAATAGGGGTCTAAGTGACTCGGCCTACATTTCTGAGGTAGCCACTGATTTTTGGGTGAATGAGGAGCAATTAAAGGAAGCAATAGTCTTGGACAACCAATAAGGGCTATGACAAACTCAGTGACAACATACGTGCAATAGTAGCAGCAATGTGATCTTTGAGGTTTTATTTGCAGGTCATAACATCCAGCATAACAACAAGCTATGTGGTTTTTTACAGTAGTAAAACAACGCATTTTTAGGGCTATCTGAGGGATATTACAGGCTTGGAATAGGCAAAGAAGAGGGTTGTTGCATCCACCATGTATTACAGCCTTTGGAGCGGACTTAAGGACAATATATGGAAACTTGTAGTAGGTTGTAAAAAACATGTGATAAGAGTTGTGTTTAGGCAGTATAAGGGATGGTACAAGGAAAGGAGGGATGAGGGGAGCTGGGAGGGCTCAAACCCTCACCCTATAGTCACCCATGTGATTAGAGATAAAGATAGAGAAGGAGAGGGGTAGGTTGGGTGTTGCAAGGACTCAATTGCAGCCTACGAACATCTACCAAGGACAATTCAAAGGTTGGAAGAACTCATCTAGACTAGTGAAAGTATTTTCATAGGAAGAGGAGGGTTTGAGGGGGCAAGGGATGCCCTAACCCTCAAACCCAGTGCAATAGATTTGGGCACAATTTTGTGAGTGGTTTTGGTATTCTTCTTTTGTGTAAAAGTGGGTCATTGTCATTTTTATCACACAAGTTGTAGGTTGGGAAAAGCCTGACCCAACCACTAAATGGAGGCATCTAAGAAGTCACCTACCTAATGTCACCTTAGGCAGGTGTCCCCGTCACTTTAGAGGAGAGGTAGTCACCTCAAGGGGGGAATCTCGGTAACCCTAGGGGGAATGAGATGAATATGGAGATGAAGTCCATAAAGGTAAAATATAAATAGTATGAAGGTATTGGAATGAAGTATTGGGAAGCTCCAAGGGTTTCCAAGTATGTCGAGTAACCTGGAAATGGTGAAATACCTTCCCAAGACAAAGAAAAACAAGCATATATTGCAGTATAATCACTTGGAAAAGAAAGTTTATCTTGATGTCCCTAATAGCATTTGTTAGAACAATGTATATCAGAAATAAAATGGCATCACAAGATGCAAAATAAATGCTAGATATCAAGTAGAAGATACAAGAGAAAGATTAGCTAAAGACTAGTAAAACTCAAGATGAAAATCCAAGATTCTAGCATGAAAGACAAGGTTTTTGTAAACACTTTTATGCAGTAAATTATATCAGCCTTATGGCTGTAAAATTAAATGTATTATAGAAAGAAAATCAACCACTAAAAATCATCCAAACTTTGCCAAAAAGTGCGCTAGACCAAGAAGAGTAAGTGTGCAAACTTTGGGCTAATTCCAATGGTTGATACGAGAGTTATTCAAGCAAATGAGTTAGGTTTTCTACAATCCTAATGGTTGAAGATGCAATTTTATAACAATATAAATAAGTACCCCTTTGATGGGGATGCCCTAGTGGTTGTGAGGTGCCCAAGGCACAAGGAAGAAAATCCAAGTTGCAAGAAGTAAAAATGATAAGAAATTATGTTTCCCAATGGAATATTTTGTCTCTCCAATGCAAGACTAGTGCCTTTAGTTATGGGCTAATGGGGTAAAAAATAAAGAGCTAGGTTTACTAAATCCTTGGGGGTGTAAATCCTCTTACTTCCAAGTAAAGTAGCCTAGCTAGGGTTTGAATATGAGGGGTGTAAATCCTCTTACTTCCTCAACTAAACCCTTGCAAAAAGGGTTGATAAAGTAGTGGAAACTAGGATAGGGGTGTATATCCTTATACTCCCTATCTAGCCTTGCCAAAACAATCTTACTTGAATCACAAATGATAATAACAAAGTAGAGAGACCATACCATTCAAGAAAAATCTTTTACATGCCAAAGTAAACCTCCACAAAAGCAAGAGAATGACCTTCTAGAGATGGTGCACCATCATCATCATCAAACCATAACCAAAAAGAATTATTCAATAGCACAAGAGGAAAAATACTCCAAGTGTAGAGAAAACTTCAGACCAAGTACTTCTCACAAGAGGGAGAGTTATGTTAAAATGAGATCTTATGATCTCTTATTTATACAAAATGTCACTAAGATAGTTTTTCCACATAATTAAGGGTAAACCACAAGACTAGGGGTCAACAACCCTAATCTTGCCCCTTTTACAAAGTATTATTAAACAATTCATTTAAATTTCACTTTTTCACAAAGAGAAATCCCTAGTCATATGGACGTCACCCCTTTAGGGGATGTTTTGGCACTAGGAGGAGGTCGTTGGTGATGGAGAAGAGAAAAAAGGATTCCCAATGCCACATGTCAAGAATCCAAACAAATTCCTTCATGTTCAAGGCTCAGGCCCCTCAAAAACATCCTTGTTCCAATGCATGTCACCTCACCACCAAACCCTAACCCCCCTTGGTGACATCATGCCTCCAGAAGTGACATTTTGTCTCCCCTAGGCAAAACGTTTACCAAGTGGGGGCTAGGTTATGTCATCCATGTCAACTTTTAGGCCTTCCAAGTTTAATATTTCTCATCCAGCATGTGGTCCCTTGGCATCCACCTATGGGCTTCAAGCCCCATGGAAGCCCAAGCTAGGCATGCTCTTCCAAAACTGTCCACCAACTAGGTCCTGCAAAGACAAATAAGCATGCCCTCCAAGGATCTCAAGTCATAACATCATGATAAGTGAATCCAATCAATAAATGAGCCACCTATTCATGTGAATCAAATATCACTATGTCAAACAATTAAGAGCTCAAAGACATTATGCAAGTTGTCAAGCTTTAATATGGGAGGGTTGACGAAGTGTCCTATTTGTTGGATCTTTCCCTAGGTCACAGAGAGTTTCCAAGGGATCCCTCTTTAAGCCATGTAAAGTGGGTGAATTGGTTAGGGTCAAGACTCAATGGGCATAGGGCTCATGACATACAAGAGGTCGTAGTGTCTCATTCATGGGTTCCTTTGTAGAGGGTGTGTGGTACCTTTGTCAGCAATGCACTTTTTCCAATCCCATTATTTTGTCATTCTTTCATTCTTTCATAAATTTAATGAAAGTTTGAGGGTCACTGCCCTAGCGTGGTGTCCAGATAATGACAATGTCACCCACATACACCTAGTGGAAATGAGAAGGCTAGCTCGTGATGAGACCCCCTTTCTCTCAGCCATGCAACTGAGAGTCATTTCCCTAGCTTGATAACCATATGATGGTAATTTCATACCACTAGATATTCATGGACATGATAGTTTGGCTCATGATGAGACCTCCTATCCTCCAACTAACCTTTTAAGCATTCTTAATCACGTTTTTTGTGGGTCCCCCTTTTCTCAAAGACAAGCATTTCATTGTTTTCTTGGGTGATCTCTAGGTGAAGCATCTAGAAGGTTCATACATAGGCTTTTATCTTTTACCCAACATCAATCCCTATGGGTTTTCATCCTCTTCTTCCCATAGAATGAGGAACAACCCCTTCTTGGGTCAATAAACCTTAAAATCCCAAGAGATAAGGAAAGGGGGGAAATAGTGATGGAAAGTGGTAAGTATGGTCAAGAATGGTACGATGGCTCTTGAAGGGAGTTCCTAGTAGCAAACCCATCCCTAAGGGAGACCACTTACTAGGGCACAATGTCAACCACAAAGGTGAAGCAGGGAAAAAAACATAATGTCCAAGCATATATCATGAAATCTAGAGCAATCTAAGATACAACATACTTAAATGCCTTAAATATTGAAATCATGCATGCCTGACAACATAATAAATTGAATTGTACAGAAAGGACTAACAAATTTAGTGTTTATTCAATCAATGTGAATGCCTGTATGGGGAAATATGCAAAAATGAGGGATCAATTTGGACACAAGGATCTCAGACTTCCTCAAAACCTAAGGCCAAATATTAAATCCTTAAAGAGCCAAAGATGATCTTCTTTGCTCCATAGAAAACCTTATATCCAAAAAGATAAGAAGTTCTATAGATTTTGAATTTCAATCATTGGTGGTTTCATCATTTGGTCCAACTTCCCCCATTGGTCCATGATTCATAGAGGTGGATAAAGGTCAAATGTTCCTAGAGATGATGTCCTCTCATAGTTTGGGTTCTAGAAATCTTCCATTATTCATAACTTCTTTTTTGTGCCTAAATGAATGCAATTACCATGTGATTAATTTTGTTTACTAAATGTTGTCCCTCTTGTGGACCAAGCATGCTCTGTTTACTAAATGTTATCCCTCTTGTAGACCAAGCATTCTCAAGGAAATGCACATCGAATAGGCCTCCAATATCTATTATGAAAACAAAGGACATGAGAATTAAGTACTCCATCTCTTTTACAAAATTCATATTCTAGAATTTGCAACTTACCCTTCTTCTACAAGTCATTGATTTTCCAAGTTGGGTACTTGCACCAAATTTCCAGTTTTAATGGACTTCACAAAAATGCAAATATGGGCTCTAATTCAGGTCCATATTGGATGATTCATATCAGGAGAAATTTCTCTTTCCATTTTCCACCTTCCTACAATTTCTGAATTTTCAAATGTAGGCTAAATTTTACTCATGTAAAATTTCCCAAAAAATTGTCTTCACTACACATAGTCCCAAATGTTTATGAAGATTTATTAAAATCCATGTAAACCTTTTCAAAATAAATCATTTTGTAGAAAAAATGTACTAGGATAGAATTAACCAAGTTCGTAACAAACCCTACCAGAAATTTTCAAACGATCACTAACTCAAAGATATAACTCTGCCACCATGTCAACTTATTCAATTTTCATTAGTTAGCCAAATGCACTTAATCAACACTAAAATGAACAATAAGGGTAGGACAATGACCCAAGTCAAATTTTGTAAAATGCTTTAGGGAATCCTCATTCAATTCACTACAAACCCATTTCATGTCCTACCCCAATTCCATCCTTAACTCTTATTATACTTGAAAGAAAAATTACCCTTATTCCAACCTTTCAAGAAATCCTCACCTAAAGCACTATTATGCATGCCTAAGGTGAAGTAGGAATACCTAGATCCTTAAATTTGAATTGGAAGTTATTTTAAGACTTTCATACCTACATATGAATTCAAAATGTATGCAAGATAACTTAGTTAGCTAGGGATGCTCCTACATGAGAGTCCCATGGTTGAAATTTTTTATGAGTATCTTACTCACGAGGGATGGATTGCAAATTTACCAAATGAACATGGCCATCCAAGTCAACCAATATCTTCTTCAAAAATCCATGATGAATCTTTTGAACCTCAATATTTTCTCTTAATTAGGTATTATTTATACTCCTTATTCCTTGTCACCCAACAAACCCTTTCTACGAACAACATCTCAATTTCCTTTATCTTATTTACTAGAATATCTTCTTACCAATCTACCATTAGTTATTTCTCAACTACCTTTGTTTCTTAAACTTCTTCATGATACTCATAAATATCTACAACATTAAAAACTAGTGAAATGTCCAATTAATCAAGTAAATCCAACTTATAAATGCATTATTAGAAATCTTTCTAAGGATTTTACATGGTCTTATCTTGTTATACTTTAGTCTCTTATAAGTTCCCTAGGAAACCTTTCCTTCCTTATATGATCCATTACTAAGTCAAAGATCACCAAATCTGTCACTTCCTATGGTGATCTCCCATCCATACTCTAAAAAGGTGTTTTCTCTATAGATATATTGACTAAATTGTTATAGGGAACTTGTGCTTTAAGATCATATCCTACTACATTGGTTTATCTTCTACCAAATATATTATCAAATTACTAAGGCATATCTTCATAACTTCCATCCTTCCATTTATTTGAGGGTGATATGTAGAACTAAACTATAACCTAGACCCCAACCTTTTCCATAAGGTATTGAAAAAAATATCTTAGGAATTTAGCATCCCTATTTGAAGTGATACTCCTAGGTAATCCATTCAACTGAACTAATTTTTTAAATAATAAAATAATAATAATTGTCTAGCATCACTTGTCTTCTAGCATGTAATAAAATGTGACATTTTTGAAAATATGTTCACAATGACCATGATTGAATCATTACCTCTTTGGGTTCTTAGTAATCCTAAGACAAAATTCATGCTTAGATCTTCCCAAGGATTCACTAGTATATGTAAAGGTGTATACAAACATGTATTTTGGCCCCTTACTTTTGCAAGATGATATATTTTGAAACCTTAAACCAATCTCCTCACATATCTATCAATTCTTGGCCAAAAATACATTTCTTCAATGAAAGATATAGTCTTGCCATTGCCAAAATCAGCACCCAAACCTCCACTGTGTAATTTCCCAAAGAGATTCTCTTTCACGGAGCTTCTTGGTATGCACAACTTTTGATTCTTGAATTATAATCCTTCCTAAACAAAAAAATCCAAATATGGAGTCTTCCCCACACTCCATGGACCATGGTTCTTTACAATATTTCCAAGCATCCATAAAATCTACATCATCCTCATATAAGGCCTTCATATTATCTAGACCCATAACCTCAACAACCACAATACTTAATAAAAATATTGTTCTAGTTAATGCATCAACCACCCTATTAGTCTTCCTCAATCAATGCTTCAAAAAAAATGAGCAAGTTTGCAGGAATTCCACCTACTTCATATGTCTCTAATGCAACTTTCCCTAAATGTTAATATACTGAAGTTCTTGGTGGTCACTTTATAACACAAATTTCTTAGGTAAAATATAATGTCTACACTTCTTCTATGCTTGAATAATGAATAGAATTATTGATCATAAACATAGTACTTTATTTTGGCTTCATTTAAGTTCTCACTAAAGGAAACAATAGGCTTGCCTTATTGACTTGGTACTACTCTAATTACCAATCCATTCACATCCCAATCCACCTAGAAAAAATTGTTGAAATCTAGTAAGGCTAACATTGGTTATTCGGTAACCTTCTTCCTTAAGATGTGAAAGCTATTTTTCTAAAATTGTTGTCCACTAAAAGATTCTGTATTCATACACTCAATGAGTGATACACATATACCACTAAAATTTCAAATGAACTTCCTATATAATCTGTGATACCCAACGAATTGAACTTTTAATTATTATTTATATTATTATTTTAGAATTTTAATTATTTTTCCAAAATATAATTTGGTCGATTGACCAAATCTGAATTGTAAAACCTTATTATTTTATGAAAATAAACAAATGTGGAAAAAGGGGCACAAATTGAAGAAAATTTTAAAGAGGGAGTTAGGAATCCAAAGGAGTTGGCCAAGTGGAAATAGACTGAGACAAGTTGTGGACTTAACTCAACTTCAAAAAGACACATTCCAGATTTATAGGAGAATCTGTGAACATGTGTAGAATTAAATCTAACGAGTGGTCAGTGAGCAAGAGGCTCAAGATATGTAAGGCCTGTCTAAACAGAGCCTTATAAAACATAAATCTAGATATAGATATGTTGTCATAATTTCTTCTTTATTCACTATTCAGCATAATAACTATGTTCAATAGAATTAAAAAAATAAGTAGCATAATAATGAACAACCTATTTAGCATAATAATAATGAACGATATAACAATAATGAACAACAACATAATAATGATGATAATAAAATGTATCTACCTCAATATGATGTTGTTATGAAGATCTGAC
>JASDQU010374449.1:63557-76745 GCA_032191745.1 Picea mariana | reverse complement strand
ATTTTAATGAACAAGTGCAAAGATTAGTTATTTTAATCAAGAAGTAAAAATTTTAGATAATTTTTGTATTCTTTAGAAAATTTAGTGGTTTGAATTTACTTTTAGGTTGAATAATAAACTATTTTTATAACTTAATATTTTAAAAGAAAATAAATTTTATTACTCATTAAAAAAACATTATTTTTTTTTCTTTATTAAATATTATAATAAACAGTTTTTATAACTTAATATTTTTATAAAAAAATGAAATTTTATTACTCATCAAAAAACATCATTTTCTTTTCTTTATTTGATTATTATAATAAACAATTTTTATAATTTAATATATTTATAAGAAAATAAAATTTTATTACTCATTAAATAACATTATTTTATTTTCTTTATTAAATCTCATAGAATGTGAAAATGTAAATAATTTAAGTGTTTATCAAAAGTAACATATGCCCATGCATTTATTCAGAGGTCATTTGTTTATCCATGAGTTTCATTTTCTCAAATTTCATCCATGATAATGCAAAACATATTTTTTCCAACACATGGTTGGGTAGTTCGAGGGTGTCTCTCTTGAATGAGTTAGGTGAAGTTTTATAATAATGGATGTTTTTAAGTTTTTAGGTATTATTTTTTAATGTATTTTATGATTTTAATTTTAATTATAAATTATAATAAATTTTGATATTTAAATATATTTTAAAAGTTTAATATTTATTATAATTTATAAATAAATAAAAAATTAAGTATTATAATTTATTAATTTAAATTTTGAAGTAAAAATATATTAATATTAAAAACTTAATTAAACATATTAATCTACACAATGTAGAAACGAAAATAGTTGGGATTTCAATTGCAATTTGAAACATATATCATATATAAAATAGCGCACCCATAATAAGTTAGAAAAAAAGTTAGAAGATATCAAATAATATATGGTCTCACCATTATGTACCTAACTCTCATTCCATTCAAAATCTTAAGAATAATTTAGAAAACTTTAAGAGATATCAAATATGAATGGTCTCACCATTATGTACCAAACTCTCATTCCATTCAAAATCTTGAAAACTTCTATACCAAAGTGTGATTTCATTCAAATCCTTAAGAACATGATTAATTATAAAGAAAATAATGTTATCCATGGCTATTCATATATTATGGGTTTATGCGTGGTTGTAGGATATTTGTGTGTTCTTAAAAAAACCATCAATTAACGAAAGTGTTAGTTATTGTTTTTTAAATATTTATATATTAAAATAAAAATAAAATATTGATAATTATAATGTTACTCCCGAAACACTGGTTATACCATATCCATTTTAAGTAAAGAGATCTTGAGTATTATTTGTGTACGTTGATTAAATTTCGATTTTTGTTAGCATGTAAAGAATCAAACAGGAGAGATGGAAAATCGACATTTTGGACGCAAGCTGCCACTCACATTGAAACTTCTTTTTGGACGCAGGCTCAAATCTAAACTTTTTTTAATGTGTTTTGATATAATTGTAGGATCCATCTTACATGATAGGTGAATATGTGGATGGTGTTGATAACTCAAATAAGAGTTCTCCACATAAGTCACCCAAAGAGTAAGAGGGTGTTTAGGAGGTCGATAACAAGAGCGAATATGTAAAAATGTAAGAGGTCAATAACAAGAGCGAATATTTTATTGGAAATTTCTTTTTCATTTTAGGATTAAAGGGTTAAGATTTATTATTTACCTGTTTAATAGAGATAAAGGGAATGGTAATTGAGGTAAAGATGAGGCAATGGAAGCAACGTGAAAGTTGAGGAAATAGTGGCAGCCAATGAATCAAATTCGAGGGAGGTATGCGATTGTAGAGGTCAACTTTTCTTTGTGCAAAATGTTGACCAACCAAAGCCAATCAAGGATTCTTTTTGTATATGTAAGGGAGACAACATCTTGTTACAAGGTTTTTACTCGGTCTTTACATATATGTACATGCATTTGTGGGGTTAAAAAAGTAAGAAGATATGGAATCCATGTCGCAAAGATGGTACAAGAATTTACATTTTTTTTTGTGGGAATAGAGATTTAGAATCAAAAACATCAAAACGTTTTTTTTGTTGGAAATGGATGGGAAAAAAATCAATGGTTGCAGTGTTGATATTTTCATGGAATTGTTACGAAATATACCTCAAATTCCAAAAAATGTATAATTGGAAGTCAAATTTAGAGACCCTTTTACTTATTTTGTTTGTTTTGGATATTTCCACAAGCAAAATTTTGTAGACATAACCATTTTTCTATAGAATTGGGGTTGGGACTTGGAAAGTTTTAGGATATTTGGTATTGGAAGGTTAATTTCATCGTCACATCGGGTCTGAGTTGAATAAGTATAATCATAAAAGTGTGATACATACCACCAAAATAGGAAGAGCGGTGTTTACTTTACATTTGAAGGGAAAAATGAATGGAATCAGAACCTGAGACATAGGCATACCCATAGACTAATGCAAAAGTATATGTTACCCATACAGTCGTGACAAGAGAAGAAGAACTCTACAACAAAGAAGTACAAGAAAATAAATATGTCAGAGCGTTTGGATAACCACAAAGTCTAAACTACGCATAATATGCAAATAATAGAATTGAAAATATGCAAATGATCCTTCAAACACCTGTCAAAATTTAAATAGAAGCCATGGAAATTATTCCAAGGAAAATGGCATTTGTATTCTTACAACGAAATAAAGAAGGTCCAGATACCATACCTGTAAAAGAAAATCTCCAAGAAAGTATCCCAATAAGAAAAAAAAATGAAACTAAAGTGAAAATATGAGGATTATGGGAACTTGGATCGTTCTGATTCTTCCCTACTAGATAGATTTCCAGAAATCTATTTGTCTCCTCATATCCGAGATATGAAATTGTTTGAAACTTCAATGTTGGAGAACTGCAAGGATGGTCCTATAAGGGGAACTCTTAGTGATAAAAGTCTCGATAGAGGGACATGGTTTGGCAAAGAGGGGATGAAGGGAAGGGACAAGATAAACAAGTGAGATACAATCATGTACACATGTTTGACATATGGCGGACATGTCTGAGTGTCACAGGTTTAGGATAAGATAAAATGTTAGATAACACACTTCGACGATTAAGTGGCTCTGGACAGACGACGACTCCCCTTAAGAATCCCTTCGATGTAATTAAAGGTGATGCGCAAGTAAAATTATGACGTAGTCTCACACACATCAATAGATTGAAAATCATGTTAACGAGATCATATTTTCATTTCATAGGAGTAGTAGGAGTACTAACTTGGTTTTCAAGCAAAGAGATTGGAATTTCGAACTTCCATCATCGATGGATTAATTAATTGGAACTTCATTACATTGATTGAAATTTGGAACTTGGATTCATTTATCGACCACAGTTGGGTAACAGGTATGCATTGATTGGCCATTCGGTTGGAGTGCAAGAGGTAGATAGATTGGATTGCATGAGGTAGATAGATTGGATTGCATGCATTTATTGACAGTTTGGCTTACAAAGTGTGTATAAACAAACTAAATTTCATATTTATTCAAAGAAGATGTAAATTTCATATTTATTCAAAGAAGATGCAGAGAAAAGGACCCCGGACAGGCAAGGGCCAAGGAAACATATATACAATGTTGTCAAATTGAATGTAGTTGGTGCCTGTAACGAATGCTATCCCTTCCTTGCATGTTCCAAATTATTATGTAATCAAAGAATGAGTTGTTGTTCTAGACTTACTTCCATAAAGTAAACCAACCATAACTAAATGCTCCTGTCTACCTATCATTGTCTACTTAATTTTGACACATCATGTGCAGGTAAGAAGTTAAATGACATAAAAATCCATTGTGATCGATTGATTGACTCATTCGTTCATAAATTGTACAAAAGGGATGTTCACTTTGAACCACTAGTGGATAGAACATCCAACTTCTTATTGTTGCAGTGGAAATTGTTGCAGTGGAAAGAGCCAGTGGTATAAAATGTCAATTTCTTCTATTATGCACGTAATTGTATATTGCAAGTAGGTGTGAGAAATGAAAAATATGTTTAGGATAAAAGCAAAGAAATCAACCTATATTATGCAAGCAATTTTATATTGGAAGCGTATATTGGAAGTAGACAAAATCTATGGAAAGCGTTGAATAACAAGAAACTATGGAAGGCGAAGAGTATCAAAGGATATATGAAAGGTAGTGAATATCAAGAAGATAGAGATATTGTGCATCTATTGAAGGGAGTGAAATTATGCATCTATGAAAGGTGGTGAATTATGGAAGGCAGTGAATGACAAAACAATTGGTAGTTTATTTAAGTGATTGTCAGTTTATTTAAGGAAATGAGAATCTATTTAAGGAATTGATCATTTGTCATATTGTGAAATTATAGAATATTTAAAGACAAATAGTTTCAATAAAGTTAAATTGAATTGCATTAGGTGAAAACTTTATGTTATCTCATATTGAAAAATTGCATTGTATTGAGCAAACTTAGGTTATAGTAATAAAACATTGGTAACAAAGGAAAAAAAAAATTTGAGAATAACGAAGCCTGTAATAAGACTTCAAGTCTATTCTCCAATCATATTACAAATAATAAGTTTTTTTTATTATATAAAAAATAAAATGTTGAGTTTTATATGTCGAACATTAGAGATATGGAAAAAATATATAGCCAAAGGGAAAACTATTATGAAGTCAACGATGGATCGATTTCTATAGTTCTTGAAGAATCCAAGTACACATCCCTTGCTTCATTTGCAGAAGGTTTTTTCTTCTGTAGGAGGAGCATCATCAGATCTCTTCCCTCTCTCAAAACTTTTGGATCTACATTGTTTATTGTAGTGCCCTTCTTTTCCACATCTCCAACATACCTTTACAAATTTTCTGGGAGATTTAGATCTTCCCCTAGATTTAGATCTCCCACTTGAGGACTTAGATATATGTATTTTTTGGGAGAGTCCTCTTGCAAATATGGAATATGTGTTATGTCCTTCCATGTTATTGTGCTTCAACTTCTCCAAAAACAAGGATTATACCACATCATCGAAGCTTAAAGTAGTTTCATTACTACCTATGTCCACAACCAGACTATCCCACGATCCTGGTAAAGAGAAAAATATACTGATACACTTATATTCATCAGAAATCTTAATATCAACATATAATAGTTGTATTAACACAATATTGAAAGAATTCATATGCTATGTCATTAAGTCTCCATCTTTCATCCTCTGGTTATACAACTTCTTTTGCAGGAACACTTTGTTTACTAGGGACTTCGACTGATACAAATCCCCTAATTTATCCCATAATGACTTGGTTGTAGCTTCTCATGACACATTCAATAATTCTAAATTCGAGAGACACAAATGGATTGTGATATTTTTCCATCAACATATATTCCATAGCTCAAAAATTTTTCCATTAAATTTCTCAATTTCTATTTTTGAACTGCTTTCCATTCATTTTCACCTGAAGAGTCGATACTGCAAAGATCCCACAGTAACAAGGTTTATCACATAATCGAGACAAACCCCTAATGACAAAGGTGTTTCCCTGAATCCAATAACTGTCGTGATACCAAATGTAGATTTTAACCTTGTACAATTAATTACTGCAAATATATTCTTAATAAAAATAGAAAAGATACAATGACACACACACACACACACACACACACACACAAACACACATTAGACAAATATTTTACGTTGGAAACCCAACTTGAGAAAACCAATAACCTATTTAGAGTCGCACCTCTAATTATTTATTCATCATCGATCTTCATTGTTTATAAGATAATATATGTAGGATCTTGCAACATAAAAAAACCCTAGGGCCGCAAGGGCCCGTAGTGATAATAATGGAGGCCATTCAATGTAAGTTATTCAAAATCGACCATTTTTTAGGGTCTTTGTGATGGCGACGAGACTATAGAGATCATTAATTTTCATAGGGTGCTCAAGATGCTACTAAATCAATGCCATTGGATAGATACTTTTAACATATTTATTTTGGTGTATTATATGTGGTATTTCCAATGGATATTCTCTCTCGAATCATGGAAGCCATCAAGACAAAATTTCAAGAAATCAAAGTTGAAATGCAAAATATTCATGAGAAATATATTCAAGAGCTCAACATTTCAATAAAAGGAAGGTATATTATGCATGCCATCGGGGATGAATGCAATCAATAAGCATATTATTGGTATGATTTTGAGGCCTTCCACCTCTAAAATGTTCGTAGGTGGTTGGTAGTACTATATAAAGGGATTCAAGAAATGTAATGAAACAAGGTGAGAAGTATTGTATTTGGAGCGATATCTCAATAGGAGGATGCTCCCTCAAAGAGAAAAGTGAAGAGGAGAGGATCCCTTCCATAATAGGATCCATTGTATGGTGTTTCCCTATCTCAAGAGTTTTCTCTATTTCTTTTGTTCAATATATTCGTGAATGTTTTGGGGTTTATTCTTGTTTATTTCCGAAGTATATTTGTAGATCTATTTAATAATGTAACACTAATACATTGACCCAGATTAGTCAACAAACCTTTAATTCCTTAAATGGAATTAGAAAACCATCGACTGAAACCAAGTGCCAAAAAACTACTAAAAACAAATGAAAAAAAGCCCAATTTCCCTGTAACCCCCCGCCCATCCAACGCAATGAAGACATTAGGTTTGGCTATGCAAATAATATAAAATATATACAACATTTTGAACATAAATAGGAGGTTGTTCCATGTATATTTCTTCTTGGATATTCCCATGCAAGAAGGCATATTAAGCAAGGTGATTCGTGAATGGAATTCATTTTGGATACATGGGAAAAGGTTTCATTAGAGTAAATTCCTTCAACTTGAGACAATGTTTTGGAAAAAATTTGGGCCTTATGTCTTTAAACACTTCGATTTGATGCATACTTAGTTCTATATACCCATTCAAATCCAACAATTTTTCTTCCTTTTGGAAGAGGCGTATGATCCCAAGTATCATTCTCCATTAAGGAACAATATTCTTCATTCATTGTTGTGTCCTAATCTATATGGCTAGAAGATTTTGCAAATGTGTCAATATCACGAGTCTCTAAGAATTTATCCAAAAGGGAGGAGGCTCACTAGAACTATGAATGTGTATGATGCTAATGTGTAGGATCACTAGCAATATCACCAATTTCTTTTCATGTTGAACAAACCCATCTAGAAAATGGTGGTGTTGGTGCAGGTTTATGTTCGTTGGTTGGTCTCATTTATAGAAAGGTGAGTAGGCGGACATGAATGCTCATTCTCAATGTCATCAAGTGAATAAGAAACCATAATATGACTTGAATATGGCACAAATGTCGAATTAAGCTTGACATTCGAGATATTTTCATCAAACTTAACCTTTCTTCTAATAATTATTTCATTGGAATGAGGTTGAAGAAATCTGTAACCTTTTACATCTTCAAAATTATCCAAAAAAAATGCATTTATCACTTTGGAATTATAATTCTTTCATTTTCTCATGAGGAATGTGAATCCATGCTTCACTACCAAATACATGAGAGTGTCTTACATATGGCTTAATTTTAGTCCATGCTTCTTCGGGTGTTATATTTTTTAAAGTCTTTCTGGGAGTGTGATTTACTATGTAGTTGGTACAATTGATGGCTTCCGCCCAATAATGAAGACTTAAACTCTTGGATTGTATCGTATAATTTTCCATTTTCTTTAATGTGAAATTCTTTCTCTCAACAACACCATTTTGATGTGGTGTATATGGAACAATATTTTGCATTTAGATGCCACGTGTAGTTTAACAATTTGTATATTTGTTTCTCATATATTCACCTCCATTATCTATTCTCAACCCTGACAATTGATATAAAAAGGGTCTTGTAGACCAAAAACATTTCAAAAACTTCACTCTTAAGTTTTAAGAAATAAACCAAAGTGCATTTGGAGAAGTCATCAATGAAAGTTAATAAGTACTTGTACCTAGAGAAAAACCCAACTGCATCTCTAGAAGTCATCAATGGAAGTTAAGAAGTAGTCGTACCCAAAGAAAAAATGATAAGAAAGAAGGCCACAAAAATCACTATGAACAAGTAGCAAATGGGTCTAGAAATGCCAAGAGGCAAGTTTGTCAAAATAGTCCTAATGATGTTTTCTAATAATACAACCGACACAAACACCATCTCTCCAAGAAATGAGAGGAAGACTAGTCACCATATTTTGATTACATAGTTGTTGGAGTGAAAGATAGTTTTGATGACCAAATCACTCATGCCAAAGTTTTCTCAAGTCGTTGCTATAAACAATAAAAAGTGATGGAAAAGGTGATGACCCAAATGTTTCAAATTTGTAAAACCTAATAATATCATACACAATTCTACTTGTTAAAACATGATTAAGATATTTTAAATCCTTTATTACAACTTGGTGAGGTGAAAAACAATTGAAAAATGTAAACTATGTGTTTATGTAACCTCTACAAAAAATTATTCAATAAGAACACCTCAACCAAGAAATAAAGCTTTATAAGAAAAATAATGAGAGATTTATTGGGAAATGTATTTGAGAGGAAGTTGGAAAAACAACCGAGTTATTTACATGAATAACGAAATCAATAAATGATCTTAGTAGTGGGTTTCCAAAGCAAAAGTGAAAGTGGTTGGAAACTTTTTATGGGCGTATACCACAACTTATTATCTTAAAGGGTGGCCCTCCCATATAATGTGGCCACCGCACCACCAAGTAAAGCAATGAGCTCTGACTTCATATCATCCACCAGTGGCAGATCGAGATGGAGAGCTTGCACCCGAGTTAGCAACAACTTAAGAAGCATCACCAATGGCATATGAGCAAAAAAACTCATCTTCTTGCTTGGATTTCAATTCTTTGTGCCTATTAAGGGGTATTTAGTAGAGGGTTTCCAGTGCAAGATCAACGACATATTTATTGCTTATTGGGGAGCCACCATTCCCTACAGTTGAAGTAGGCGAAGTAGGCAGATTGGCTAAGTAGACCAAAACCTCCCTGGCAGGCAAGTTGGGTATTCATTTACAGAAATAGTACGTACAACCTAAACCATATATCAAAACTCAATAGATCTTCTATCTACGCCTTTGCTGCAAAAGAACAACGTATTTGGAGTGCATAATTGAGAACCATAAATACAATGTTTTTATTGAGAACAACGTATTTCCAGTGCATAATTTAGAGCTGAATTTTTATTGTCTACAGATTTTTTTTTATTTGTTTTGAAGCCCATGTTTCAAAACTATGTTCATCGGTTAGGATACCAATGTTTCAAAACTATGTTCATGAGTTAACGTTATCCACATTAAACAAGTTCTTATATAGATAATTACAATGGCCTATGATGGACTACTACCAATTTGTACAAGATCAAAAATATTTTATATCTGAACTTTTTAAAAGTGTGAAAAAGTGTGAATAAAGCCAAAATATTTTATATCTGAATTTTTTAAAAGTGTGAATAAAGCCAATGGACGGGAAAATGTGGAAAGCATTAGAACAGAATTTATCGTAGGCAATACATATGTAGTGAATAATTACGCCGATAGGCGTATACCTATTGGTAATGGGCAGAATTAATAATCTTTTAACTTTAATGATCTTTTCAAGCTAATTTGATGGATAAGCATTCAAGATGCGGGCATATTCTTAGTCGTCCTCCAAAATCAATGAACCAGATTTATTGCTCATAACTTCCTTGCATTTATAAAGACATCCGTTAACGTATTTACCTTTTTACATTTACCTAAGCATACTTAAAAAATTACTGTACGCATATATAATTGACACGTTCAATAATTAATATGTATGAATGCCACGACCTCCATGCATTACACAGAGCGGCATGCATCCACGCACGGGGAAGGGTGTTTAATAGACAGCCGCATGCACGCCGACTTGAACCGCCACACATTCTCTGAGCTACCCATAAGCATTCTCTGAGCCACGCATTCTCTAAGCAAAGTTTTTTATTTAGACTCAGTAGCATGCAGCGAAAAGAAAGATTACAGTAAGCGAATTACACTTTGTTGCATGCAGCGAATGTTACCCCCATTCCGCTCAGCATTTCTGAATCGATTCCTCCCTTAATCGAATCCCTGGCTGTGAACTCACTGGAATCGTTTCCTTTAATTGGAATCGTTTCACTGTAAACAGAAATCGCTTGGAACCACGGTCTATATCGTTTGTTTTGATTTTCCTTTCTATGATACATGCTTTATCTTGATTCGCATTTCACTACAGCTCGAGGGGTTTGTCGTGCGTTCTGTTTATTTTCAAAAAAAATCTGTTTATTGTTTTTTCTCTCTGCTGTGCTTTAATGTTTTCTTGGCATTTCTGAAGATTCATAGGGCTCCTTATTATGGTTGCTGATTTATAGAGATCTATGAAAGATTTTATAAAGTGTTCCACTGCAGTCGAGCCGATGGCGTGAGAGATTTTTAGGTTTAACCATATATGCATCTGCTTGTGATACAAGTCGGAAGAATCTTTAACAATGCGTTATGCATAAAATATTATTTGATTGCAGGCACCTGTTGGTCCCATTTACTTCACGAGAGAACATACGAGCCATAAATTCAATGGATATGTACATGGTGGCTACCTTGCAGGTAAATCAATCCCGGTCTGTTCTTGCGGGTTCATAATTATTTGTCCATCTTAATATTAATCTGATAGGTTTGTCTATATCCTGCATTATTGATCTTATCAAAGTTGCATTCATAATCTTTTAAGTTTGGAATGAAYAGGCATTGATACAACCAATATGGTGGTAGATCATCAAAAAAAAATAACAAGCAGAATGAGGAAAAGGGTTTATGTGCATCCTGTCATAAGGGCCGATTCGAACATGAATATCCACACCCACATGATCAAATCTCCAATAGAGGAAGCAAAGTAGGCTACTGATTAATATCTATTGTAAAGGGCGTTCTAAATTGGCCATCTAACTTAATATTTATTAAATTTAGATAATACAATGTTCTCGCAAACCTTGATTACTTGGTAGACCATATTACTCCCGATGAATTGGGAATCATGATGCAGAACTATTTTGATCGAGATTCAGTGCCCGATATGATATATTCTGACACCATGCATGGGTATATTGATAGTAGTGAGGCCTCCGATGGGTCTCTGTGGCGAGATGATATTTGGCTGTTGCATGAACAACCAGTCATTCAAAATGATTTTATATTGCCACAGCAAGAAGAATTTGGAATTAGTGAAGGGAATTTAACTTGTGACCGCCAATGGGAAATGATAGTAACTGTAATGTATTGAGCAGAACCTTTGCCTCGAATTGTATGTTACTTGTAGTGTTTTGAAACTGTTTTCTTTGAACTGGCATAAGTTTGAAGCAGTCTGTCACGGATCACTCAAAATTGTATCTTATAAGATGAAGGTCGACCTCGAACCTTCGTTTTCCTTTATCTGGACTTATAGTTTAGCGTTGTTTAATAACTTTTATCTTTTCGCAAAACATTCTCGCAGTTTTGTATACATTTTTCAAAACGTTGTCGATAAAATAATTAAACAAATAATTAAACGTTCTGTCAAGGATATTTTTCCAATCCGTAGCCGAACCGATTACTGATCGTCTCAGTTTACTATATATTTAAATATTAAATATTTGTTGTCCTGGATTGATAATAAGGTTATTTGTGTTGAATGAATAATTTTGTGGAATATATATATATATATATATATATATATATATATCAGACATTAGTACCGAATGAATATTTTTTTATATATAAAGTAGATTTTTAACTGAATATATAACTAACCGGAATATTTTTTTATATATAAAGTAGATTTTTAACTGAATATATAACTAACCGAATGAATATATAACTAAATGGACCTATATTGTGCCGAATGAATATATAACTAAATGGATCTAATGAATCGACCGAATAAATATATAATTAAATGTCTACGATTTCTTTGTCTTAGTTATTAGTGCGAATGAATATTTTGTTTTATATATATATAACTAAATATTTTTGCCAAATGAATAAATTTGTGGAATACAATTTTTTTGTTATTATATTGATTAAGTTTGTTTTTAATGAATTTTACTTTATAATTATTTTTTTATTTTTATAATTTTTGATTTTTACTATGTTTTTTTTTATAATTTAAAATTTAATATATTCTTTTAATTGTTATATTCTTAAATCTTAAAATTGTTTGATTTAAATTTAAAATATTTACAAAGTCCTTTTAAGAAATCATCATTGCATTAGATTTTGAATGTTAAATTATAAAGAATGCTTATAATTCTTAGCTTTTATTTTATAATTATGTTTTTATTTTTATAATTTTTTATTGGTTAATTAATAATAAAATTTAATATAATTTTACTTTATAATTATTTTTTTATTTTTATAATTTTTGAATTTTACTATGTTTTTATTTTTATAATTTTTTATTCATTAATCAATAATAAAATTTAATATATTCTTTTAATCGTTATATTCTTAAAATTGTTTGTTTTAAATTTAAAATATTTACAAAATCCTTTTAAGAAATCATCCTTGCATTCAGTTTTAAATGTTAAATTATAAAGAATCCTTATAATTTTTAATTTTTATTTTATAATTATGTTTTTAATTTTATAATTCTTTATTGGTTAATCAATAATAAAATTTAATATATTCTTAAAATTATTTGATTTAAATTTAAAATATTTATAAAAAGTTCTACTACAAAATCCTTGTAAGGAATCCTTGCATTAGATTTTGAATGTTACGTTATAAAGATTCCTTATAATTGAGGTATGTTACGTTATAAAGAATCTTTATAATTGATGTTTTGTAGAGTTTTAGATATTAAGTTTTAAATTTTAATTTATATGTCTTGCTTTTTTATATTGATAAACTAATTTTCTTACAAAAAGAAATATTTCTTTTAGTGATAACCTTTAAATATTATTAAAATAATACATTATTTATCATTTAAAAATACATGTTATATTTTGTTTTTTTTTTATAAATATTTGGAAATTGATATTCATTAAAAGTAAGTTGAAATTATAATGATAAATGATTGTTTGAAAAACCTAAATTTATTATGAATATAGTGCATGACTCTTTATCTTTTTAACAAAGTAATTCACAAATTTATACTTATTTTTAAAAAATATTGATATTAACT
>JASDQU010374449.1:41449-54667 GCA_032191745.1 Picea mariana | reverse complement strand
TATAAATTTGGAGCTCATCATGATTTTCTATCAATGTTCTTATAACAAGTATAAATTATTAAATCATTTTCTATCAATGTCGTTAGAACAAGTATAAATCAAGTATATTTGCTATCAATGTCCTTAGAACACGTATAATTCATCATCTACAAAGTTCAAGATGATTTCCTATCAACGTCATGAACACAGTCTCGTTGTCCCAAGAACATAGCCTTGTCATTGCAATGTGATGAACATATCCTCATCGTCACAATGTGATGTAAACATCACATTGTGATGAACATAGCCATGTCGTCGCTTTGAGAAGAACATAACCATACTGTCGTAGTGTGATGAACATAGCCTTATACGATGAACATACATTGTGACAAAGATAACCATATTGTCACAATGTGATGAACATCACTATGGTTGACCTTGGTTGACCATGACCATGGTTGGTTGTGGTTGACCATAGTTGACAATAGTTAACCATGTTTGATAGTTGTTGTCCATAGATGACCATGGCTATCCATAACCATATTGTCGCAATGTGACAAACATTAGTTCATCGTCACAATGTGATGCACATAACCATATATACAATGTTTTTTGTTCATTGGTTATAACAATGTGATGAACCTAGCCCTCTCATTGCGCAATGTGCCAAACATTTTCAAACGTCGCAATGTGAAGAATATATCGCCTTCTCACAATGTGATGTGCAGAATCCATTGTTGCAATGTGACAAACGTAACCCTACATTGCAATGAAATGAACATTTTCTACCGTCGCAATGTGATGAACATAAACCACTTTGATATGTGACATTCATGCTTATAGCTCATTATGTTACAAAACTCTTTCCTTTGTGACAATGTGAAGAACTTTCTGACGTCGCAATGATATGCACATAGACTCGTCATCACTATATGACGAACCAAAGCACCAGAGTGTGATATACGTGGATATTCTGACGTCACAATGTGACAAACATTTCCAAACGTCGCAATCTGACGAGAATAACCTCTTGTTTCTATGTGATGCATAGAACCTAATGTCGCAATGTGACATAGTAACGCCTAACAATGCAATGTGATGTCACAATGTGACAAACATTTCCAAACGTCGCAATGTGATGAACATAACCCCTTGTTGCTATGTGATGCATATAACCTAATGTGACAGGCATAGCCCAACATTTCAATAACATACATTATCCAATATTACCTTCATACAATAAGTTATACATTACTGTTTTAATACTTCAAAATTTACAAATTACATTAAGTTTTCAATTATTTAATACATTAATTTATATATCATTGATGTATTATTTAATTAATACATCAATACTTTAGTACATTAATGTATTATTCTATCAATATATTAATACATTATTAATATTTTTTTAATTAGTCTATGTCTGTAACACCAAACGTCGCTTTGTGACGAACATCAAACATCAAACGTCGCTTTGTAACGAACATTTCCCAACATCGCAATGTCATGACCATTTCCCAATGTCGCATTGTGTCGAACGTTTCCCATCGTCACAATGTGACGAACATTTCTCTTTTGTTATCAATGTCCTTAGGAAAAATATAAATCATTGTCTAAAAAGTAAAACATGATTTCATACATCTCATTGTGACTAACATTTCCAAACGTGGCACTCTGATGAACATTTCCCAATGTCACGATGTGATGAACTTTTTCGAACGTTGCAATGTGACAAAAAATATTAAATACATTAATGTATTAAACACATTAATACATTAATGTATTAATATATTAACACATTAATGTATTTAATACATTAATACATTAATGTATTAATATATTAACACATTAATGTATTAAACACATTAATGTATTTAATAGATTAATGTATTTAATGTATTAATGCATTAATATATTAATGTATTTAATGCTTTAACGTATTAATACATTAATGTATTAATGTATTTATGTATTAATACATTAATATATTATTAATATATTAAATATATTAATACATTAATGTATTAAATGCATTAATACATCAATGTATTAATGTATTAATGCATTAATACATTAAATACATTAATATATTAAATACATTAATAATGTATTAATGTATTTAATACATTAATAATGTATTAAATACATTAATACATGAAACGCTAATACATGATTGATATACGCTAATACCACTAATACATTAATACACATTAATGTATTTAATACATTAATACATCAATGTATTAAATGCATTAATACATTAAATGCATTAATGCATTAAATGCATTAATGCATTAATACATTAAATGCATTAATGCATTTAATACATTAATGCATTTAATACATTAATGCATTAATACATTAAATGCATCAATGTATTAAATGCATGAATACATTAAATGCATTTATACATTAATATATCAATGTATTAATGCATTAATGTATTAAATGCATTAATGCATTAATACATTAAATGCATTAATGCATTTAATACATTAATGCATTTAATACATTAATGCATTAATACATTAAATGCATCAATGTATTAAATGCATCAATACATTAAATGCATTTATACATTAATATATCAATGTATTAATGCATTAATGTATTAAATGCATTAATGTATTAAATGCATTAATGCATTTAATGTATTAAATGCATTAATGTATTAAATGCATTAATGCATTTAATGTATTAATGCATTAAATGCATTAATGCATTTAATACATTAATGCATTAATACATTAAATGTATCAATGTATTAAATGCATTAATACATTAAATGCATTTATACATTAATACATCAATGTATTAAATGCATTAATATATTAAATGCATTAATGTATTAATGCATTAATACATTAAATACATTAATATATTAAATACATTAATAATGTATTAATGTATTTAATACATTAATATGATTAATACATTAATGTATTTAATACATTAATAATGTATTTAATACATTAATAATGTATTTAATACATTAGTAATGTATTTAATACATTAATACATGAAACGCTAATACATGATTGATATACGCTAATACCACTAATACATTAATACATTAATACACATTAATGTATTTAATACATTAATGTATTAAACACATTAATGTATTAATATATTAACACATTAATGTATTAAATACATTAATGTATTTAATACATTATTAATATATTTAATACATTAATGTATTTAATACATTAATATATCTCTTTAAGACATTAATGTATTGGTGTATTTAATGTATTAATGCATTGATACATTAATGTATTTAATAGATTAATGTATTTAATGTATTAATGCATTAATATATTAATGTATTTAATATTTTAATGTATTAATACATTAATGTATTTATGTATTAATACATTAATACATTATTAATATATTAAATATATTAATACATTAATGTATTAAATGCATCAATGTATTAAATGCATTAATACATTAAATGCATTAATGTATTAATGCATTAATACATTAAATATATTAATATATTAAATACATTAATAATGTATTAATGCATTTAATACATTAATGTATTTAATACATTAATAATGTATTTAATACATTAATAATGTATTAAATACATTAATAATGTATTAAATACATTAATAATGTATTAAATACATTAATATATTAATGAATTTAATATATTTAATTTATTTAATACATCAATGTATTATTAAATACATTAAGATTAATGTATTAATTAATTACTGTATCAATACTTTTATAATGTATTTAATGTATTAATTAATTAATACATTAATATAACACATTTATGTATTATATTAATAAGTTATTATTATATATTATATTAATGTAATAATTAAATAATACATTAATCATATATTAATGGTAGTTTCCAAAGTATGCCAGCCGTCAACTAGCAACAACCACTTTATAATAGTGGTTGATATACGCCAATCGACGTCATTAATTTTAAAAGGTAGAAAATGACGCCAATCGGCGTATATCAACCACTTTTATAAAGTGGTTGTTGCTAGTTAGCTATCAGTGGTATTGGGCGGTCCACCTTTTCTTTGGGTGTGATCGACGGTGGGTTGGCGCTCCATTTTTTGTTCGTTCGCCCCAGAAATTCAAGGATTACATGTGCGGTTTCTGGTGCACGTCTCCCCACTGACTGACGCAGTCTCCGTATCACCATCAATTTCATTCCTTGGATTTCAGTTATGGATGCCATCCGAAAGGAGGCTCAAATTCTGGCTACGTCGTTTCTATTAAATATATATGTAACCTCAACAGTCTGACTGTACATTGTCAGCTGTCTAGCCAACTATACAATCGTTCTTGATTTGCTTGAGCTTATTTAGCTCAGACTTTTGTCTTTTCTATAGATTCTAGATTCTCTATTCTCAATATTTCAATACTATTGTGCTTTGCTCATTTTCTTGTTTTTCCCAATTCTATCTTTTTGTTCTCATTTTGTCATGGTATCAGAGATTCATACATAAGCCTCTTCACGTAGTCTGGACAGCAGCCTGATCCTAAGAAGCGCAAAATTGACATTGTTTACTAGAGCACACAGATGCAAGATTCTTCACAAAGCTTGGAGAATCTTGCTCAAAAGATCGTTGCAGACAACAAGCGCAAAGAAGCAGAGCAACTACAGAAGGATGCACCATTTAAAGAATCTTGGAGAACACTCCGCAGTCCACTAAAGGAGTATGGAGACAACAGTTCACTCAAAATATCGTTGAAAACATTACAACGCGTGGAAGCAGACCTACGAAAGGGTAATCAATTTTTTTTTATTAAAGATCCATGAGCTTTTAAATAATTCGTGAAAGATTCACAAAATTCTTTCTTAAGAAGAAAGTTTGTGCAGATACAACAACAGACAAGCTCATCAACCATAAGATCAGCCCTGTGAAAAGATCTGAGCCATTATTCAAGCTCCGAAAGGATGAGGAGCATGTAGAAAAGGAGAACGTGTTTCAGCCGTCAGATCAAGAAAAGGTGCACATGCTCTAACAGTTGAAGATCTCAGTCGTCGGTTGTGGATCATTGAGAATCGTTGGATACAGCGTTGCAACAATACTTCGCTAATTCACAAATCGGAAAAGCCTGAGGTAAGAGTTGTGAAAACCCATGAAAGGAAAACTCGCGAAAGGATCACAGCCATCGATCGTTCTGAAATCATCGAAACCTTCCATCGACAAAGGACAGGTGGCAATAGATCAGTGTTTCGCTGACTCGTGAATCGAAGGAGTCAAAGGTCGAAGTCACGAGAACTCGTGAAATGCGAAATCGTGATTTGATATGAGCCGTTAGATCCAGAGGAGCGTGAACCATCGGATTTGTGGCGCTCCAAAATATCCACATTTTGGGAGTTGAGATTGTGAAGGAGGTCGTGACTTGGAGATCGCAAGTCATGAAATCTTGACATCATCTGAACCGTCCATTGGAAGGGATGCATGGTGAGAGATCAACATTTCGCTGACTCGCAGGAGAAAAAAGTCAAAGGGGGAAATCATGAGAATTCACGAGACGAGAATTTGCAATTAGATCACCACTATTGATGAATGAGAGATCTGGACTATTGATTGTCCAGGAAGAGTTTCGACATTTTGAAGATTGATAGAATGAAGGTGGAAAGTCTTTCGACCTCGCGATATGCGAAACCCCGACGTGATTTGAGCCATCAAATCGTGGAAGAATCGGGACTGTCAGATTGGGAGCTCTGAAATTTCGGCACTTCGAGATTTGGGGATTCAGGGTTGGCTCACTCACAATGTCCTGACATGCGAAATCACGATGCGCCTCTTTTGTAGGCGTGCGGTCACGACTCATGGTCACATGCAGGTGAGGTTTGTGCTTAGTTCTTAGTTACCCAAGCTACAGTTGCTACTATTGCTAACAAACAGAGCTCAGAGCTCTGAATCCATAGATCTCGTTCTCGGATAGTCAGATCCAGTCAGATTAAAGCTAAAGGAATGGTCTACCCTGTGTTTTTTGGTCTGAAGTCACTGAGATAACTTCGCAGACCTGGTTTTATGCACAGGAAACAAGTAAGCATGCAAATCCTTAAACAATTCTTTGTAGTCTGTTTTTTTTTTCTCTTCAAAGATGGCCACCTCAAGCAATTTAGCACCAACTCAAGGATCGATCCTTCTTGGAAAGAATTATGAGTTTTGGTCTCTTAGAATGAGATCCTTCTTGCAATCACAAGAGGGCTGGGAGCCAGTGGATCTTGGATACATGGAACCAAATCTAGCAAACCTTGCTACCATGACCAACGAACAAAGAACTGCTCAGGAAACACAAAGGAACAAAGAGAATAAAGCCAAATTCTAGATTCAAAGTTCCATGAATGACTCGATTTTCTAAAAAATCGCAGACGTTGTTACTTCAAAACAGGCCTGGGACATCCTTAAATCAGCTTACCAAGGTAATGACAGAGTCAAAATAGTCAAATTGCAGACCTTGAGGACACATTTTGAGACTTTAAAAATGACAGAGTCTGAAAACATTGATCAGTTTATGACTAGAGTCATGGGAATTGTAAACTGGATCCGATTGACTGGTGAAGCCATCCCTGATCAACAAATTGTTGAGAAAGATCTCAGAAGTCTACCAAAGGAATTCGAAATGGCTGTTACAACCATCCTTGAATCCAAGGATCTATCAAATTTTTCAACGGATGAATTAATGGGTTCCCTGTTGACACATGAGACCAAACTACATATTGAAGATGAGTCAATAGAAAATGCCTTCAAGACTCAATTCTCCTTCAACAAAGGGACAGGCAGAGGAAAAGGACGAGTCCATCAAGGAAGAGGGATAATTCCAAGTAACCATCACTCTAATGAAGGTCAATGACAACAGAACCAGAATCATAATTTCCAAGGTTCCAGACAACAGAACCAGAATCATAATTTATAGCCTCAAAGAGGCAGAGGAAGAAGATCAAATGACAAATCAAGCATACAATGTTATTACTGCAAAAATTTTGGGCACTATGAATCTGAATACCAGTAGAAGCAAGAAGATCAACTCTTAGGCAAAGCACATGTCTCAAATCATGAAGGAGAAACCTCAGATGGTATGTTTCTCTCATGTCACATGAATGAAGAACAACATAAAGATATATGGTTGCTGGACAGTGGATGCAACCACCACATGACAGGTAACAAAGATTTACTCTCATGCATTGATTCTTCAATTTCATCTGATATTACACTTGGAAATGATTCTTTAGTCAAAGTTCAAGGAAAATGAACTGTTCCTATTCTTACTAAACAAAATGTAAAGAAAGACATACATAATGTCTATCATGTTCCATATCTGACTCATAATCTCCTAAGTGTAGGACAACTAATTGAACATGGCTATAAGGTACCTTTTGAAGGAACATCCTGTAGGATATATAATAGGTGGTAGCTTTTATTTTCTAACGTTTATTGATGACTTTAGCAAGAAAATTTGGATCTATTTTCTCAGACACAAGTTTGAAACTTTTGCAAAATTCAAAGAATTCAAAGAAGAAGATGAAAAATAGAGTGGCAAATATATAAAATCTCTCAGGTTAGATGGAGGAGGAGAATACAACTCCAAAGAATTTACAAATTTCTGCAAATCACAAGGCATAATCATGAAAACTACAACCAGGTATACTCCCCAACAGAATGGAGTGGCTGAAAGGAAGAATCAAACAATAATGAACATGGCAGGAAGCCTACTCAAAGATAAATGTTTGTCAAATACATTTTGGGCTGAAGCAATAGCATGCTCACTTTATCTTCTTAATAGATTTCCAACCACCAGTCTAAAGATGAAGGTCCCTCAAGAAGCATGGAGTGGGACAAAGCTAAATGTTGCACATCTCAAGACATTTGGATGCATAGCATACACTCACATCCCTTTCGAATTAAGGAAGAAACTGGATGATAGAAGTGAGAAATGTATCTTTACTAGCTATAGTGAAACATCCAAAGCCTACAAAATCTACAATCCAATTTCAAAGAAACTAATTCTCAGCAGAGATGTAAAATTTCTTGAAAATCAGTTCTAGAACGAGTCTGAAAATCAACAAATGGATAGTCATGATCCATTGTTGTCACTTCCTGAAGACACAGAGAATTCAGGACAACAAACACATCAACTTGCTCTTCCAATACTGCAGGTACAAGGACAAACTGAAATTTCTTGGGATAACTCAACTTCTAGCAGAAACTCATCCTCTAAACTTCAAAATCAGAGAACTCGAAGTTTGAGAGAAATCCATCAACAATTGGATGACATTGAGAAACACAATCTTTTTGCATTAATATCATGTCAACCTACATCTTTTAAAGAGGTCGGTAAAGAGCCACATTATGTTCAAGCCATGAACCAAGAGATTGAATCCATTGAGAAGAACGAAACATGGGATCTTGTTGATCTGCCCAGACACAAGAAAAGTATTGGTGTCAAGTGGGTTTACAAAACTAAACTTAATGAAAAGGGGCAGATTGAAAATCACAAGGCAAGACTTGTTGCCAAAGGATTCTCACAAATACCAGGTACTGATTATGGTGAAACTTTTGCTCTAGTAGCAAGATTAGACACTGTAAGGACTCTCTTAGCCATAGCAGCTCAACACAAATGGAAATTATACCAAATGGGTGTCAAGTCAATTTTCCTAAATGGTGTCCTAGAAGAAGAGGTCTATGTGGACCAGTCACCTAGATTTGAATTAAAAGAGCAGCCAACCAAAGTGTATCGATTGAAGAAATCCCTATATGGCTTAAAGCAATATCCAAGAGCTTGGTACAGCATAATTGACACTTATTTGATCAAAATTGGTTTCAGCAGAAGCCAAAATGAGCCAACTTTATACACCAAAACAAATCAGCATAGTAAAATTTTGATTGTATGTTTATATGTTGATGACATAATATATACTGGAAATTTTGAGTTAACCAGTTTTAAACATGCCATGCAATCTGAGTTTGAGATGACAGATCTTGGCATAATGAAATATTTTTTGGGGATTGAGGTTGATCAATCAACCAAAGGCCTTTTTTTCTGTCAGCAAAAGTATGCAACAGACATCATCAAAAAATTATGCATAGAAGACTTCAATCAACAGAAACTCCTATACCCTTAGGAAAAAAATTGAGAAAGAAATATGAAGGCCCTACAGTGGACCCTACCCTATATAAAATTTTAGTAGGTAGTTTGTTGTATCTTACAACAACTAGGCCTGATATTATGTATGCAACCATCCTTGTTTCCAGGTTTATGGAATCCCCCAAAGATTCTCACTGGAATATGGAGAAAAGGATTCTGAGATATGTTACATGAACTCTCAATTTTAGCTTATGGTACACTCAGTCTGATGATTATCATCTATCTGGTTATACATTCAGTGATTTTGCAGGAAGCCTAGATGACAAGAAAAACACCTCAGGACATGCTTTTCATCTGGGCATGAACCTGATTTCATGGGAATCAAAATGTAGCCCATTGTATCAATATCTTTTGCAGAGGCACAGTATGTCATTGCTACCTCATATTCCTGTCAAGCTGTGTGACTGAGAAGAATATTGAATGATATGTCACACACAAAAAATCAGCCAACTCCTATCTTTTGTGACAACACCTCAGCAAATTCTCTATCCAAAAATCACGTGTTTCACAAGAAAAGCAAGCATATTGACACTCGATTTCACTTCATATGTGAGCTAGTCAATAATGGTGACATAACACTTCAATTTTGTGGCTTTTGAGATCAGCTCGCAGATATTTTTACAAAGCCACTAGGAAAATCCATTTTTTATTTTCAGAGACAACACTTGGGCATTATCAATGCTAATGTTTGTAACTGTTGAGTTTAAGAGGGAGTGTTACATATATATGTAACCTCAACAGTCTGACTATACACTTCCAGTTGTCTGGACAGCTATACAATTGTTTTCGATTTTCTTGAGCCTATTTAGCTCAGCCTTTTGTCTTTTCTACAGATTCTAGATTCTCTATTCTCAATATTTCAATACTATTTCGTTCTTCTCATTTTCTTGTTTTTCCCAATTCTATATTCTTGTTCTCAATTTTTCAGTTTCATGCTGGAAAATTGAGTGTCTCTGGAGTCTGAAACACCTAGCCACATATTCTTAAGTGACATAATAATCCATCGTGATCGATTGATTGACTCATTCATTAGTTAAGTTAATCTTATAAAAGGGACGTTCAATTTGAAACGTTAGTTACAAGTACACTTATTGGAAATGGGCACAATTAATGATCTTTTAATCTTAAATCCTAATCTGATGACTAGGCATTGAAGATGTTGGCATATTCTTGGTGGTCATCCAAAATCAATGAGTGAGATTTATTGTTCATAACTTCCTTGGATTTGTGAATGCATCTGTTAACTTGTTTACTTTTTCACATTTACCTAATCATATTATGATATTATTGTAAGACCGTATAATTTCCACGTTTAGATAATTAAGAAATATTAATATCTATGCAAGCCATGTTTAGATGATTAGAAGGCACTACCCCAACCTCATTACTACAGACATTTCATATTGAAGCAAGCATTCGTTTTTATGAAGTGTGAACCATGCCGTATGGCTTGGTGCCCATGTCACACGTTCAATTTAAAAACATGAATACAAATTATACCTCAACCTCATATATTACATATATAAAATTATACCTCAACCTCATTCAATTATGACTTCAATTTAAGGACATAAATAAAATTATATCTCAACCTCATAAATTACCAACCTTTCATATTAGTGGAAAGCATTAGTTTTATAAATAAAATTATACCTCAACCTCATAAATTACCACACATGTTTCACATTAGGGGAAACATTCCACTTCTATGAAGTGTGAATGACCCTGTGTTCAATTTAAAAACATAAATATTTTTTTTCGACGTTTCATATTATGGCATACTCATATTAGTATTGTTGAGGCAAAATAAAGTGGGCGATTATTGTTTCTCACATATTTGACTGGGAAGAAGGTTAACCGAGCAAGCCATCAAGCAGGACGAAGTAATATCTTTCTCTGTCTCTTTCAAATTTCTGCAATTGGTTTCCTTCGATTATAATTTCTAGGTTATCTGATCTATTATGATTTCTAGGTTATCTAATTCATATTATTAGTTTATCGATTGGATGCATTTCGAGCACAAGCTAGAGAACGATTATTGTTTCTAACATATTGGACTGGGAAGAAGAATAACTCAACATACCATCAAGTAGGAGGGGGTAAGATCTTCCTCTATCTCTTTAAAAGTTATGGAATTAATTTGCTTAGATTATGATATTTAGGTTTTAGGTTTTCCATGCATGCATACCAAGCATTGAAGACAGGGAAACGATAAACCTGTTCATGTGCCTACATGCATTCATTCATTGTCTCCTTAAAATTTATGGTTAGGGTTATTAGTTCTATTGAATGCAAAAGTATGATTAGTGTTTGGAGAGAATCCTTTTACAGTCTACTATTATGGGACATATTTTTGGAGGTCATGGAAGTTTGAGGCTTTACTGTTTGGGATTTTTTTATGGCCTTGTAGTACAATCAATCCTTTTGTAGCTTGATTGCATAAGCATGAGAAAATATAGGTAATTTAAATTGGATTATTCATAAGCACCATGCTAATTAGTCAGGCGGAAATACGAGACATGCATTTTAGGATTGCAATCTTTCTCATTTGGTATGTAATGGTTCTAGTCACTATATTTGTTCTACCAAGGTTATTTGCTCGACCAGTGTTGTGTTATCTTTTCTTTTAGTCACTATAATATGAAATTCGATGACTCTCTTCATCTGCAATGTCTTTTGCTTAAAACCGAATTATATAGCTTTCTTACATTACTTCATTACTTCATGTTAAGTAGTGATTATGGATGACATCCATCCATCTTGGTATTTGATTTGGATGTGTCAAGGGTTTACTAGACTAAACCCTTCAACACAAACCGTATTTAAAAGGAACCTAATTTTTTAAACTTCTTGACATTAAATTTTAGATTGACGTGAATACATTTGAAATTAAAATGATTCTAAATTAATTAGAATCGTATATATTTAATATTTCCCTAATTAATGTTTTTTTAAATGTTTTTTAAATTAATATTTTTGAATTTTTTGAATTAATGTTTTTTAATGGTTTTTCAAAATGTTTTTTTAATGGGTTTTAATGTTTTTTATAATGTTTTTTCTAGATAAATGTTTTTTTTTAATAAAAAGATTGTATTTCCTTGAGCTAACAAAAGCTACACATGTCTGGGGATACACCAAAACTTGCCACATGTTCTGTCATATAAGTGGAAACCAGAACAAGTGGACAATATTGTTCAAAGAACAAAAGATGACACCTATCTTAAAAAACATGGGGACTTGCCACCTATTCTGCCACATCCTTGGAAACTAGAACATACGGTTGACTATGTTCCCTAACCATCTAATGAACCATAGTTTGATTACCACAAAAAACTTATCACTAAAACCAGAGAAAATAATAGTAAGGAGACTAGACATGAGGTGAACTCGGGAGTCGATCCTGGTGTATTTTGAAGGCGTATGGCTGACAACAAGTCAAGCAGCGGCTTTTCACAGGCTCACATGTCAGGGAGTCAAACATGACGTCTAGGAGCTTGATGAGGATATGATGGTTGTGCAGCTACTCGGCCAAGTCATTTCGCATCTTGAAAATCAAGACCAGGTGATCTTTCGTGAGCTTGCAAGATTTGTGAGCCARGTGAACATGCTCTTCTATGTAAGTTTGTCGATGGGTGTCTTCCTCGGTCTAGAAATCACCCCAATTTATTTTGGGGTCCTCATCGTTGGAATCAGTGGAGTTCTTATAGTAATCCTCCATCTGAGGAGGGATTTCCTTTTCAAATATACAACCTATCATTGTTGGCTCAAGGAAGTTCAGAGGGGTGTTGGTACCTGTGGATGGTTGCTGCTCCATGGTGGTCTTCTGCAAATTAGGCGGAATTTCCTCCCAATTGGGAGGAATCTCATATTCCACTGTGCAACCTCCATAGAAATTATCTAAATTAGATGGGCGAAGATCTGTATGTGCATCCTCATACCAATTCTAACCAGAGTGAGGAGAGCATCCCAAACTGCAACCTGGAAGGGGAGAGAGAGAGAGAGAGGTCTCCTGTGCTTATGCCTTCCTACTTGACTATAGTAGGCCATCCTGCATCAGGAATTTCCTCTCTCGTCAGGCATGGCCAG
>JASDQU010374449.1:0-17699 GCA_032191745.1 Picea mariana | reverse complement strand
AGGGGGAGTGTTGAAATAATGTAACTGCGAAGAGCATTCTTATTATTGGATTAAATCCCCATTGTGGATTAATCATTATTATTATTTTGTTATTGGATTAAATCCCCATTGAGGATTAATCATGTCATTATTATTATTTTTTATTATTAGATTAATCCCCATTGAGGATTAATCAAGTCGGTAATTGTATAAGGACCAAATCCCCTTTTGTGGATTGGTCATCAGACAATTACAAAGTGTAGAATAAGAAGTCGGCCCTAGCAGTTATAATGAAAGGGATAGAATTAATTAAAGGTGGATTTACCCACCCAGAGTGAGAGGTCGGCCCTGCCAGATGGTGACTCTTCACACGTGCCAGATTGATATAAATAAGAGGCTAGCGCCTCACTTCTCAGACACACTTCACTTGCTCATTCTCTTATGAGGCAAGCTGCAATTCCAAGTTGGAGAGAGGAGAAGAAGGGTGGCGCATCTCTAGAGGAGGACTTTTTCTGTATTGGTTGAGTTATCTCTTGAACATTGTATAAGCTATTTATGATAAGGAAGTTTTGTTGGGTTTTCTTCCCCTAGAGGGTTTCCCAGGATAAATGTTGTGTCTCTTGTGGATGTGTATTTCTCAGTGATTTTGTTCTTATTATGCTCTTATCTTATGAAATTCAAAGAACTATAATAATGGCATAAACATTAACAAACACAAGGTACAAACTATATATATATCTGTGTGTGTGTGTCAATCTTAACATAATATATTTTGTATATATGGATGCGCAATGGTCATAGTTTCTATCATGGTGCAATATATACACTATATGATCCATATGTGGTCTACTTAAATGTACTTATAACAAGAATAAATCATTATCTACAAAATATATATCAAGTAGATTTGTTATCGATGTCGTCAGAAAATTTATAAAACATCATTTACAAATTTCAATATGATTTTCTATCCATGTATTCAATACGTGTATAAATTATTGAACAATTTTATATCAATTTCCTTATCCTGTATGGGGTGCCATGTAGCAGAAGGAGGCCATGCAACCCTCCCATGATTTCTTATATAAATATGGCCAAATGTCATCCCTCACCTCTGTCTTGAATGGAGGGCGACTTTAATTACTTGCAGAGATAGGGAGGACAACTCCCTCTTGTCAGGTTAATGGAGGTCTTGTGGATTAATGGTAGGAGGTGAGTGAGTGCAATAGTCATGTCTGCCCTTTGGATATATCTCACGCTTAGCCCTGGATTGCACCATTTCTCCTTTGAGCTCTGTCACCTTGCTCGCTCTAAGAATTGGGTTATTGTGCAGTGGGTTCTCCTGGATGTAATTTAGTGGATTCTTCACCCCCCTGGCTCAGCCATGCAGAGAGAGAGAGGAAAGCCAAGACGTAGACCTACCTAGTACAACTATTCTTCCTGGTAGAGGCGACTACAACAACTGGAAGGGAACATGTCCATTGCTAGGACTCAGTGCATCGCGAGGCCACAAACTTCACCAATGGCCTACGTCGAGGAGGAATTCCCGAAGGAACCTATATAGGTTCCACCAGAATCCCTCCTCTACATAGTTCTGGATGATTACTAGTGCCCCAACACCAGCAAAGCTAACACAGGTACTAAAGTTTCCATGGAAGCTACCACATGCATTGTACATGAGGAATTCCCGGAGGAACTCCTCCACACGGATCCAAGCGCTTACCTCTAAAACAACACCAATGAAGTGAATGCAGGAGATGTGGTGGATAAGAATGGAGCCACCAACACTACATAGGAGAACTTCCCCATCTCAATGCCTCCACCGCTGAATGCAATTACTAAATTCGACCCAACTCCCCCTATCTCTTCAGCCTGGAGTAGTTGGAGCTCATTTTCCATCTTAGAAGTTACATGGCAGACCATCTTCATTGGGACACCCTCATCAACAAGAGGATTGATATGGTGTTTGACGCATTCTCGAGTGCACCGACCAAGCATCAATGCTTGACCTGTTCCCAACCCTTAGTGCTACAACCCAATGAGGAAACTCTCCCTAGAGCTTCGGACGACAGATCCCATGGTACCAATGATTAGTTTCTTGTTATTCTGCACTGGTACTCTGCATAATTCCTGTCTAGTTTTCATTTTTCAGAAGTTGTCAGCTTTTTCTAGCTTGCAAAGACAGATCTGTCATGACAATCATTTGCCACCTGCTCTGGTTTCCAATTGGCAGGGAAAGTGGCAGATGCCTCTTTTGGACGAAAGTATACTAGGGGACCACCTGTTCCGGTTTCCACTAGTTTGACAGAACAGGTGGGAGGCCAATCACATGTGTCTATGTTGTATAGTGACAACATAGTAATAGGATTCACCCTTTTTTATTTACAAAAAAAAATGTTCTTATAATAAGTATAATTCATTATCTTCAAAGTTGAAGATGATTTTCTATCAATGTCCTTAGGAAAAGTATAAATAATCATTTGTAAAGTAAAATATTATTCCAAACATCGTATTGTGACAAAAAATTCCCAACGTCGCATTGTGATAAAAATTTCTCAATGTCGCAATGTGACGAACCTTTCCCAATGTCGCAATGTGATGAACATTTCCTGACATTGCATTGTGATGACCATTTCCCAACATCACAAAAGTAAAAGATGATTGTACAATGTGTCGATTGTTTCATGACATCGCGTTGTGATGAATAATTCCCAATGTTGTATTGTGATGAAAATTTATCGATGTCGAAATGTGACAAACATTTCCCGTCATTGCAATGTAATGAACATTTCTCAATGTCACAATGTGACAAAAATTTCTCAGTATCGCAATGTGACTCACATTTCCCTACGTTGCAATGTGAAGAACATTTCTCAACGTCATAATGTGGCGAACATTTCCTGACATTGAGCAATGTTCGTCACATTGTTGGAAAATGTTCATGACAGTGTGGCACTGGGAAATGTTTGTGACACTGCGACATTGTGAAATGTTTATTACGATGCAACATTGGGAAATGTTCATAAGAATGTCCTAATGTCCCAGTGTGACTAAAATTTCCCAATGTCGCAATGTGATAAATATTTCCCAACATCACAAAGCGACAAACATCTCCCAACATTGCATTGTCACGACCATTTCCCAACGTCACAAAAGTAAAAGGTCATTCTACAATGTGTCAAGTGTTTCCCGACATCGCATTGTGATGAATAATTCCCAACATTGCATTGCGATGAAAATTTCTCGACGTCGCAATGTGACGAACATTTCTCGGCATAACAATGCGACAAACATTTCTCAACGTCGCAATGTGATGAACATTTCCCATTGTCGCAATGTGATGAACATTTCCTAGCGTCACAATGTGATGAACATTTCCAAACGTCGCAATATGACAAACATTTCCGAATGTCACATTCTGACAAACATATCCATGTGATGACATAATATATTCCATCTTCTACCATTGATTGTGAGGTCAAAATAAGTAATAAATCATGATGTATCAACAGGGCCAAGAAAATAATGGACTTTACAATGCCTTTCATTGAGATGCTCGTTGTTTAGTCCTAACTTCTACTAGCTTTACAAAATTTTGTTATACTTAATTAAATACAATTTGTTATTTTTTTCAATTCAAACCCCATCAAGAATGTGCTTAAAAGTATATGCTTATAATTGTCATCTGCTGAAATTTAAAGTTACCATTTTAACTTCAACTATACATGATCATATTTTAGTTTAGCAGAAGAAAAGGTAAAAATTATATAGTGTAAATTTTTACACTCAGAGAGTAGGCAGTGTAAATTTTTACACTCAGAGAGTAGGCATTGGATGCATTATCACCAAGAAGATAAAAATAACATTTTCAGATCCAACAAAAGACAGGATATTTAGGAGAAGCCCAACACAGAGAGGACTTAACAAACAAGCACATAGAACGAGAAAATGTCATGCTTCAACTACACAATAATTGATTTATTTTGCTCGCTTTGTTCCAATGATTACATTATATGTATAGAAAGAGAATGCCATGAATATGTGTTTTGGTGAGCTCTGTTATGGCACCTTTAACTCTCTCATAAAATAACTACTTTAACTCGCTTATGAAATAACTAAAACATCTTTGTGTAAAATTAAAAATTATATGAAGGTACCATATTTATTGAAGAGTTTTCACATGTATTGAAAAGTTTTGAGATTTTAATTTTTGTGTTAATAATTAATATTTCTTCCATCTTCTTTAAATTTGATTAAGAATTTTGACCCTAGATGGATTGTGTGAGACTAAATATTTTATTTGAAACCCATCTCATTTATTTTAAGAAGAATTTTAAAGACATCTCGTTTCCCGTACATAGATTATCTCCATTGATTTGAAATATAGACGATGGATAGATTATGGACGCTTCATAATATTTTCCTAAAAAATATATAATTCATTATAGGAGGGATTTTATATTTCATTTTGATAATTAATTGATAGGAAAAATGGAATAATATTAGTTTTATAAATGAGGTAAACATTTTATATATTTGTAAAAGGATAGTTGGAAAGATAATTGGGTTATTAATTTGGAAAAATGAAAAATTGGCCTATATCAATCAAGATAGTTGAAAATATAATTGGCTTATTAATTTGAAAAAGTGAAAAATGGATCTATCCGTGTATATCAACCACTTTATTAATGGTTTATAAAAGTGATTGATATATACCTGTGAATATCATTAATTTGAATAGGTGAAAAATGATAGATAGAACAACTTTTAGAAAGAGATTGTTACTAGTAGATACAACATCAAGCTTCTTATTATTGCATTGGTAAATTGATTGTGTATTGTATGTGTGAGCTGCGATCTTTGCAGTTATCATCGGCGAGTCGAGAATAAGAAAAATATAGATCGAAGATGACATCCATCATTATGAATATGGTACTCTTTATTCTTGTGGGATTGTTAGTAGCAGCGGCCTGTTGTCATTTGACAACAACTAGGAATTTAAACAAACTAGTTCATGAACGCCCATATAAACCCGACAATTTCATCGGAGGCGGAGGCGGAGGAGGAGGACTTAGTGGCGGTTTACGAGGAGGCTTAGGCATAGGAGGTGGAGGCAGTTTGGGTGGAGGTGTTGGTGGTGGAGGTGCAGCTGGCAGAGGTTGAGGCAGAGGTCTTGGAGGTGGCGCTGGAGGAGGTTTGGGCGGAGGGGCCGAAGGTGGCGCTGGACGAGGTTTGGGTGGAGGGGTAGGAGGTGGTGATGATCTAGGTGGAGTTGTTGGTGGAGGTGCGGGAGCTAGAGGAGGTGCTAGTGGTGGTGCTGGAGGAGGATTTGGCGGAGGTTCTGGTGGTGGTGTTGGAGCTGGAGTAGGACTTAGCGAAGGTGGTGGAGTGAGTGGAGGTTCAGCGATGGTGGAGCTGGTGGAAGATTTGGTGGAGGCGCTGGTGGCGGAGGAGGAATAGGTCGCAGACTGTGATGAATCACCACTAGTGGGATGGATGCATGATAGTGCAACAAAATATAAATAAAATAATATTTTGAGACGGGGATTCTCAGATCTAGTATGGCATGTTTATGCTTGTCTGTTTCCCCCCTCCGCGGCTTCGAGCGATGCAAAAAAAAAATTCTGATTAAGTAGATATAATATCCATATTCCATTCTTGCTCTTTGTCGTTGAAAATTTGAGAATGTCTTCTCTTTAAGAAATGTTATTTTGGTTGCATTGCATTGAGTTAGGTTGAGAAGAAGAAGCCTAAACCAGTGTAGAGAACTATGAAACAAGCACATAATATAAATCACACAGGAGACACCATGATTTTACGTAGTAAAACCTCCAGGGCCTCCAGGGTGAGGGAAATATTCATGGGACAATGACAATGGTATTATATTTCTCAATAGGACATTAGAACCAACAACCCAGAGAGGGATTGAAGCCCCTTGCTCAATATCTTCCTCTCAAGCTTACATATTTAAGAAATCCTGAAACTAACTTTATTAATTACAAGGATATCCATATTCTATTCCAAGAATGATTTGTTACAACAACACTCGTAATAATATGAATGAAATTGCCATATCCTAATCTTGGAGGTGAATTCATTGTCACATTCCAACAATCTCCACTTTGACAACAATTTAGTTGATACCATGCCATTGTCCATTCGCCACCTTCTTGCAAGCTAAAGATAGGTGATACTAGAGCTTCTAAAAGATCAAAGCACCTATTTCATTGCTTCACATGGATTTGTCATGTGACCACTGACAACACCAACTGCATGTAAAATATCACATCATCTCATCGCAATCATCAATATTTCTACTAGCATACCATACACGAGACATACAACTCTTTTCTTCTTCATTACTTGGACATAAACATATAAAAATATTTTTGTCGATTTCTCATCATTCATACCGAATTTCCTGAGTATCATACCATGTAATCTAGTTGTGATAATCCAAAACTTACCATCAATCCCATCTTTGTGTATTTCCATGCCCAAGATTGTTAAAGCTAACCCGCTGATATTTAACCATGCTACTGCTTACTACAAGAATATCTTCAACAATCTAAACACCAAGAGAGTGAGTACCATAAACACAATGGTTACAGTGACTTCTTGTAAAACTTGGCTCACCATGAAGAATCAACTTCTTATACCAATTTTCCTGCTCGAGTTTCAAGCCATACAATGAATACTTGATCTTGCAAACAAATCTTTTGTTGCGATCGTGAACACTTTTAGTGCTCCGCCTTGAATAGTACATTCGAATACCTTATCCAAATCTGACCAAGCTTTCCAGGTGATCTTGCACCGCTCACCTCGAGGCACCTTCACAATGGAATTGACCAAGCCTTTAAACAAGATTCACTACATACAATTTCATGGACATCTTACCAAGAGAAAGACCAATAAACATGGACCTGAACTATAGACATCAAGGTTTTTAACTAATGACTCATGCCCCTACCCTTTTCAGTCTACCAAAATATAAGTCTAGAATTTTCATTGGTAACTTAACAAATCAAGGGTACACATGCCTTACCAGGTCCTACATTCGTATGCCCATTTACATGCAATCAAAATTACAACTCCATAAGAAAATAAAAGTCCATATGGTAACTTTACCATTACCTTTGCTTGACTGCAATGCTGTCATAAAAAGATATGCCATCGTTTGATTAATTTCACATAGAGGCTGATCACAAGTGATAGGGTGCTCCTCCTCATTATGTGCACTTGGCTCATTTATCCATCGCTTGACCGCGAGCATCAATGCCTTCCAACATGTGTAGATACACCTCTGACGTATAACCTTGCAACACCAAATCAAGATTCCCATTTTGTGGGATCCCAAGGCATTGACAACTCAACACAGTGACTTCCTCATGTTGTCTTTAATTTTGCACAGCCCCCCCAACTTCAGCGTGCGACCTCTACTTGGCTTAATCTATACTGACCGTCATCTTGGGTCAAAAGCATTGAATCCACTGATCTCCAAATTGTGGCACCAGTGATATCTGAAAATACATATTGCAATGCTTTTGCACAATGAATGACATCATATTCATGATGAAATCTTATCCAACGAGATTTGAACTCCAGAACTCATACAATAGTAGCAGATCTGTGGTTGCAACTCTGTTTTGTAGATCATCCCTCTACCAGATAGAGATAACTCTGTGGCCTTCGCCGGATCGAGCATTTAAACCCCTATCTCTTCGTTACGGGCTGTGGACCACCATTTCTTGTGATTCACTGCCCGATAGTTGTCACGCAGGAAATATTTTATCTATATCCAGGGCTACGACCCTTCTTTTCCTTCACATGTCAGCGACGAAACTCTTCCCTGCAATGATGTCCACTAGCATGTCCAAATAATTGTGCAGTAGGCATAAGATCACGACCTTACATATCCCCTTTGTTCATCGTCTCTAGAACTTGACGCCATCTCCCGGGTGACTTCACCAGGAATTCACGTAGCTTAACACCAGAGGGATTCCTCCGCCACGGGTCTACCAAAAAATAGATAGTGGCCGCCAAGACTATTTCACATGATCCACTGACAGATGGGTGTTTCCAAATGATCAACGCAGATCCTTACGTGCCCAGATCCAAGTCACAGCTAGGCTGGCTTTCCACCTTAGCATAATGCAGAATACTCCTGGCGAGCCGCTCCGAACTGTGCTCCAACTTGTATTCTAGAAGAGTCTGCAAGCCCGCCCCAGCTGCCCAAATGAGATGTGGGCACGTCCTCCACAACCTCACGCGTCCACCATAACAACAATTCTCACTGCCATGACATCAACAAACCATTCTCATCAATCAAGAATGTTTGTAGATTCGTGAGCCCATCGAAGAAATCCCCTCGGTATGGAATCAAACGCATTGTTTCCTAGAAACACTAATTGCAGATTCACCATCCCTTTGAAACTGGGCAATGGCCTCAACAACAAATTCCCACGCACACGAATCATGACCAGGGCGCTCAGGTTGTTGAAATACATCGACAGTGTCCCTTTCACATTCTACCCCTAAATGTTTATTATCGTAACTCTCTCACCGTCACAGGAAACGTCCCTCCACCCACTGCACGGATCGTTTCCCGTCCACGTGCTATCGTCCTTCAGACTCTTGTGGCAACGAATCCAACGGCTTCTTCTGCGGATTTGATTCAAAACATGTATGTCTCCTTGGCTCTGCTTCTTCAACTTTGCGCTCTCCAGCAATTATCGCTCCTTTCTCAAACCGTGAGGAGTGATGGTCTATAGGTATCGTGATCCACAGGTAAAGACGAATGGTCGTGTGGTCGTGCCAGCCCAAGCAAGCCCGTCCAATCAATAACTCAGTTTGGTGAGGCAGTTAAAGGAAAGAGAAAGGTTGGTAGAGTAGGTCGGTTGCACTTAAGTAAAGGGAAGGTAGAGTAAAGGTAAATAGGAAGAGTGCCTGCCTTGCCTACCTCCTAAGAAGAAGTAAGCAAGTGTTAGCCTGTGGAATGCTGTATGGAAGCCCGTCCAACAAGACTCTCCGAAGCCCTTCCTTCCAAATGTCAGAGAGTAATCTTTCCTTTTTTCTAGACTTACCTTTTAGCTTTTTATGGTTTTCTTTTAAATTTTCTGCCAATTCAAAATTCTGATCGATTTTTTGAGTATTTGTGATGGGGCAGAAGCCCTGGAGTAAGAGTTTGAAATACATAGAACATTGATCCATGCAAAATTCAGACTATCACTAAAAATTTGACTAGATTCAAACCCATTTTTTTATTTGAAAAGCTAAACTACAAAAGGAAAATTACTATCGAGTTAGCTTACTCCTTGTATCATACACTTGCTCTTAATCACGTATCTATTGGGAAACTCAATTCGCCTTATTTTTTTTTAGTGATATCGATTGCTTAACCTATTTCAGTTTCACTCGATCACACAATAACAGCAGGTTGAAAAACTGTAAAAAAGAAAGACAAGACACGAGTCATTGAAAGCCTTCTTTTCCAAATTGCCAGTTTTTGGAAATTCAAAGCGGTAACTCTCTATTCAAATCAATAAGTTTTAATTGATCATATCCACTACAAACTTTAAGATACGAAGTGTACTCCATATCCAAATTAATGGTTCATATGTAATCTCCTAAAAATGCTTCCACTGTTTTGAACCCGTCGGGCATAATTGGTTGTTTGAAAATAACATGGAATTTTTTTTTAGCGATAAGGATATCTGATTCACTTATTCTACAAATATCCCATGTGGTATAGTGAATCAAATACAATGCCTTCTGGTATACTGAATCAAATACGATGCCTTGTGGTTAAGGCCCACCTTGCACAAATATACCTAAAGGCTTATTTGTGGAAAAAAATAAAAAAATTGAATTTGAAAAGTTTTTTTAATACCATCATTTCATATATATATATAACAAATATATAATAATTGAAGTAAAAAAATTCTTATGGTACTGAACCGTGTTTTTTACAATTAAGTGTGAAAGAGATGTGTAATTTTTTTTTGTTCAATGTGGAGTTTACACTTAATAATTATAAAAAAATATTAATAAAAAATAAATATTTCATTAAATAACTTTATATTAACATTTCACCTTATATCAATTTTATATCTAGAGAGAAATTGAAAGTAAAAATATTCTTATTCTGCACATAAATGTTTTTTATTTCTCAATATGAGGAAGATATATAATTCCTACTTCTCAAATCATGTTTTTGGAAAAATAATATTTATATAGTTCTCAAATCATGTTTCTGAATGTATAAATTCAACACCCTCAAAAAAATTCAACTACACCTAAATCTGCCATTCCAACTATTTTTCTAAAATTTTGACCTATTTTTAACACTAAACTAACAGGGAGAAAAAAGTTTTAAAACTACTTCACTTTTTGATAATGTGCAAAAGTTTTTCCATTAAAGATGCTAGTTCCTAATCACTGAGATTAGGTGGATGAAATGGAACCATCCTTGGAATCGGCTTGAAGTTTACATTCACGTTAAGCATGAGGGAATTTCAATGTACCTGAGCTTTTCATTCTAATAAATGAACGCATTGACAGGACGACAATCCCGGTGTCCAATAAAATTCAATATGATATTAATTTTAAATTTTTAAGAAATAATATAATTAACTTGACATGAGACCATGTTGTATGGATTTAAATTGTATATTTATGTTGATAGACTTAATAACTTCTTATGGGTGAGTATGAAGAGTCTTCTAGACCCAGGACATATTTACAGTCAAGATCGTCATGGTCAAAATCTCCATTTTAAAATTATAAAAATTCAAAATTTTAAGTTCCCGTTGTGAAAATTGACCGTTGCGAAAATTAAGTTCCCGATTTCAGGAGAAATCCCAACGCTAGATTCGACCAAATTACTGGGGATCTTTCACATTCAAATGAAAATTCTATCTTCATTATCTTCTGCTCCCCTTAGTCTTCTCTCGGTCTTGTCAAAATTTGCAGCTTCAGTATGAGAAATGCACTTGTAAGTGTCACGGCCTTTACCACTGGTTAATACGCGTACTGTCTTTCGTTCTGGTATGCCCTTAACAGAAATTTTGGCCGACCTCACCAAGTGTGTTTAAAGAGCAAAATTGCCACGGAAGAGCATGCAATTTAATGAGTGTACTGAATTTATGATGGTTTTAATTTATCTCCATGCAATCTTGTATGTAATTTAATGAGTGTATTAAGTTTATGATAGTATTAATTTTAATTAGGTTACAATTAAATATAATTACACGTGTGAACTCATATTTATTCATAAGGATAAGAATCTATAATTATAAAGATAAATTTTACAATGAAGTTATAATTAATCTATATGTATTACAAGATATGTATTTGATTAGTACTACACAAGTAATTGTTAATAGGTATTAGAAATGAGCATATTTAATAGGTTTTTAATTTTTAATGTATTTTTTTATGGACAATATTAAATATGAATAAAATATTTTTAATGGTCACAATAAATGAATGGTCCTGATTTCAATCATTAACTTCTTAGTTGTTATAAAAACATCCATTTATATATTAACTTTTTTACATTTACTAAATTATTTTTTTTTAATTAGTTCTTTATGAAGTAAGAATGTATTACTGCTTCATTTAATTATTTTATTCCTTTCATTTATTAAATGTCTAAACCTTAGAACATTCCAACGAACAACTCGACAGAAACTGAGATATTTTCCTCATCATTCTTGTGTGAGCGAGAATGACATACATATGCAACATTCCAACGAACAACTCGACAGAAACTGAGATATTTTCCTCATCATTCTTGTGTGAGCGAGAATGACATACATATGCAGCTCTCTTGGTCGTTGTTATGATATTGATGGAAGAGAACGACAACATCCCTCCCTCTCCATTAGCCGCTCTCATCGCCTCCTTTATCCCCTTTTTGGCCCTTTGGACATGAAGTCTCTCTGATCCTATTTTATGATCAGGAATAGGCGGCTAATCTTTTCTTTTGTATATCTGGCTTATGATATTTTTGATGGATCTTGTGGAGGTTATTCTTTTCTGGAATAGAACCAGGGTATTTTGGAATAGAACCAGAATAGTTATAAGGATTTGTTACTTCTTTTAGGAAATAAAGAGATCTCTTGCCTGTACTTGTTGCATATTATTTGAATTAATAAAATTATTTTAACATTATATGGAATTAGGGTTTGCTTGTTTTAGGGTTTTAGCATGCTACAATGGGTCAGGACATTATATGGAATTAGGGTTAGTCTGTTTTAGAGTTATTTATGAATTTTTTTTGGATGAGAATGTGTTGTAACCTTTTAAAGAAGGTGATAACCATCTCTTTGTTTTCTGTAGTTTATGATAATTACTTTACATTTTAATGATTGCATAAATTCTTGTTTCTTGTAAGGTGGTTCCACGGTAGTAGTCTAAAGGCTATACATACTATGAATCCATTATATAACCTTCAAAAAAGGTGATAACTATCTCTGGTTTTCTGTAACTTATAGTCATTACTTTACATCTTAATAATTGTAGAAAAACTGGTTATAGGCCAGGGGCTGCCCACTGTAGTAATATAAAAGATATACATGTCATGAATCCATTATGAATGTTTCAATTCGTTCTCCACCAAAATATATAAATGTTTTAGAATATAATAATTGGTTATTTTATTTTGCTGAAATGATTGCACATTATTTTTATATTATATATTATATATTGAGAGATCTTAGTGCTATTATACATTGAGAGATTTTAGTGCTGACAAATGGCATGTGATGTGGTTTAAGGTAGGGTTTCGATTCAATAATGTTTCAATTGAATTGGTTACAATTTTTCCATTTCAATGTTCACTGAATATTTGATGTGTAATTGATGTGTAATTTTGACTTATGAGTTAATTCTTTGTGAAATATTTGATGAATATGAAATGCTTTTTATATATGGATTTTAATAAGTCTAGCCACTACAGATTTTAATAACCAAGCCTAGCTATTACCTACATACATTTAACATTTATTAATAGTTAGGGACATGCATACATTTATTAATAGTTAGGGTTTTTTGAGTTCGGAGATATGGTTTTGACTACATGCATACAATCTATTAATATATGCACACATCTATTAATAGTTAGGGTTTTTATAGTTCTGAGTTAATTTTTTTTGGAATATTTGTATAGATATGGAGTTTAATAATCAGTGCTAGTTATATGACATTTGCATTTTTCATAAAATTGTTAAGTGTGAATTTTTATTTATTTAAAAAATATAGTATTTACATATATAAATTATAAAATATTATAAATTAAATATTATTCTCTAATTTTAAATTAAACTAGCAAATTAATAGTGGGTAAAGTCATTAAAAACTATAAGAGAATTTGGGGACACCTAGGAGCGAATTTAGGAGCGACTCTAGGTGGGTGAGGGAAATAAGGGTAATTAATTAACTAAAGAAATTAATTTATGGAGGAATGAAGGGGATGGATGACACTTGTACGGGGAGAAATTTTTAAGAATTATTTTTTAAACATTAATTTATATGGGATTTGGGGAAGGTAAAGGGGTTCGAAACTCTAAGTTGCAGAAATCTCTACTTGACTGACTTAGCTTGTGGGAGTTGGGATACCTAGCTCAGTGAGGAGTGGTAGCTCGACCTTGCGAGGCAAGCTGGGAGCTAGATGATTCTCTGGTTAGCGTGTGTGGCCCCTTTGCAGCTCGGGGGGCTAAGGGGGAAGAAGAGTACCCCTAACATTGGCTGGGAGGTATCTGTGAAGTCTCGTCGGTCGGCAAGCGGGAGTTGCACGGAGCGTGCGGGACTTCAACTCAGAGCGGGTGATTAGGCAACGATACACTTTCTTCATTTTGTATGGTAGATTGTTGTAGGATTTATGCTTGGGATCTGCTTGTTTAATTGGGTAAGTATACTGATTGTTTAGATTGTTGACTGAAATTTTTATAGCCTAGCTCGACTGATTGACTCCCATGGCCTTCGTTTCCCCGCATGTCTTGACCACCCTGTGGTGTGTTGATTGTAACCACTGTGACTGTTTTCCTTTCGTCCCTAGCTCATCATTCCTCGTCTGAGCAATCATCCAGGAACCTGATCTACGGTCGTCGCTTCGGCGTTAATAGACCTATGGATCTCAATGCCCTGCATTTCTGTGCGAGGATGATGAGCGAAGGATGAACCTATCAGCTGTCTACCTCCGTTGTTGTCCTTGCCTAATTGGATCCTTTTGGTTCTCTTATTGTTGTCTACATTTTGTATTGGTATTCTGACAATGGAAAAACAAATTGATTCTTGTCTGCATTTTTGTATTGGTATTTTGGCAATGGAAAAATGAATTGATTCATGTCTGCATTTTGTATTGGTATCCTGGCAATGAAAAAAGGGATTGATTCATGTCTGCATTTTGTATTGGTATTCTGGAAATGGAAAAACAAATCAATTCATGCCTGCATTTTGTATTGGTATTCTAGAAATGGAAAAACAAATCAATTCATGCCTGCATTTTGTATTGGTATTCGGGCAATGGAAAAACGAATTGATTCATGACTGTATTTTGTAGAATTTTTAAAGGTTGCCAGAGATTTCCATTTAAAATGCCCATGTTTTTTCTTTCAAATGAGAAAGAGATTGTTGTTTTAAATGCCCACGTTTTTTCTTTCAAATGAGACAGGGATTGTTGTTTAAAATTGCCCACGTTTTTGCTTTCAAATGAGACTGAGTTTGTTGTTTTAAATGCCCACGTTTTTGCCTTCAAATGAGACTGAGATTGTTGTTTTAATTGCCCACGTTTTTGCTTTCAGATGAGACTAAGTTTATTGTTTTAAATGCCCACGTTTTTGCTTTCAAATGAGACTGAGTTTGCTGTTTTGAATGCCCACATTTTTGCTTTCAAATGAGACTGAGATTGTTATTTTAAATGCCAACATCTTTGGTTTCAAATGATAGATTGAGTTGTTGTTAAATGCACACAAATTGCCATTAAATGGTATCATGTGCTTGCTGAGGTATGGCACAATGATTCGCCATTAACTGTGACTATGTTTTGTTGTTGGTGTGACCATGTTTTTGCCCCTTTAAATGGTTGACTGCGATTGTTGGATTGGACACCATTTTGCCTTAAATGTTGCCTGGGTTTTACTATTAATTGCCATGTTAATAGCAATATTAAATACTATATTATTGCCATATTAATTGCGAGGATAATTTGCTACAGTGAGTTAATGGACAACAGATTCCCTCTTAATGATATATTAATTGTGTTGTTACGGTTATATTAATTGCCTTGTTACTGTTATATTGATTGTTACTATTACATTAATTTCCTTCTTATTGATTTACTAATGGTTATGTTAATTAAAACGTTAATCACATTGTCATTTCTATATTACTCGTTATGATAACAGTTATGTAAATCACCTTGTTACTGCTGAATTAACTGTCATGTTAATTGTACGTCAATTGCCTTGTTTTGCTATAATAATTGTCATGTAACTACGATGTTGCTGCCTTGTTAGATTTCTAAAATGACATTAATAGTTGGTAGTTTCCTTCTCAATATTAATGACAACTAGTATTATTAGTTTGGTCGATATAGTAGTCTACATGTTGAGATTAATTGCTCATAAGTGTTTTAATGGAATCATTCTACTTTAAGATTGTAAATGTTGTTATTTAAGTTAATGTCTAGTTGGATGGAGAATTTGGATTAGCATAGACTTGACTGATTAGGTTGTGTTAAAGATTATAATTTGATTGGTAAGTAAGGAATGGATTGCAAATTTTAGACTCGTTGGATTGAATTTTAATTAAGGATAGAGGGAATTTATAATTATGGTTTTAGTATTGACCACTTAGATGTGTAAAACTAATTGTATTATTGTTTATTTAGTGGATGCATTATTGTCTAATTGTAACTTGACATGCCCCATTAGAATGGAACCCTTGTTAAAATTGAATGTAATCATAGACCGATTAGACTGGGTGATTGGTGGGGGCGAGGACGATATCGTGTGGGATGGCATCACCCCTTTTCTTCATCCTCTTGTGTCTCATTAACCTTTGTGTGGGGTAGGTATAGTCTCCCAGACAGTATTCAATTCCTAGCGCGTCAGAGTTTTCTTGAGTCTTGGTCCCTTTTGTTTTGTGCCAAGGTTATTAACGCGCCTCTCATCTAGGGACAGCATGGTCCCTGATGAGGGGATCATGGCACACCCTATGGGTTAGCGGTGAATGATAGTTTGGTCGGAGTCGGTGCCTACCATGTGAGTGTGGTGGAGCGTCGTATGTTGACTTGGGCACATGCATTGTTTCACGCGCCTTGAGGTTCTAGTCTTGTTCATCAACGTTGTTATGTCGGGGAGGAGAAGTGGTCCCTTAGCTTGTAGGTGTGTCTTATTTTGTCGGGCGGTTAGTTGTTACCTCTGGTTATTCTGTGTCTGTTTTGCCCGGTTTCCCTTGTGTCTATGCATGGTTTCGTAGTTGCCTATTGCCTGGGTTGCGTGCTTCTATTCGTCATCTTTGGTGTGGTTAAACTTTTGTCATCATTTCCTTCTGTTGGAGTCGGAAGTCACTCCTAGATTGCTTGCAGGAGCAGAGCCCAACGCCCATCCGTTTAATGTCACGATTTGTTTAAAAGGGTGATCAAACAGAAGGAAACTCAGAACAGTATCGTCTCAACTCAGAAACCAGGCCAGGCATGCACGAACGAGCGAGGTCTTGCATAAACTTCAAACAGTGAGTTGCAAATAAAGGGTGAATAGGTGGAAGACTCGCATGAGAAAGGTGCAAAGGTCCATCATAAACATCAGGTTCATCACAGACTGGAGAAGAGTGCATTCAAACGCAAAATCCTTTTACATTCAAACATAGAAGACCAGAGGGCACAACAATGTCACAACAAATCCTTTATCATAACAAGATTGTTAAATCCACGTGAATCCTTCGACTGTGGATCCTCTGGCATAAGATGAAACAAAGATGGAAGAAGGAGAACTGTTTGTTATAAACCAAGAAGTCTCAAACACAGATACATGACCCAGAAGCTAGAATGTTCACTGAAACTTTACAGTCGGGAGCTTAGCTCTACCATCGATAGATACAAAAATAGCAAAAATGCCTACATATACTCAAAATAACAACAGCAACAAAACCGAGACGTAGCATTGAAAGCTTTGCATCTGCATGGCTTCTGACAACACAGAACTGCAATCTTTGAATGGTCATGCAACTTATGGCAGACACAATCAATCTTCTGACAGTTTCATCGGTGAATCGACGTGCTTTTAATTCATTGCAGGATGTTCCCATTATGGCAGAGACGATGTCTAACCACCACCAACCACTTCAATAACTGCTTCTTGGGATTGAGAATGGCCCGGCCAACTCAGCACTTCGGGATATGGAAGACTCCTTACGTTGCCACCTGGACTAACTGAAAAGCTTGAGGGACGGGCATGAAATGCCAACACGGTGAATGGGGTGAATGATAGGAGTGATGGCATCGGATTACAAGGTCGCAAAGGGAAAGGCGTGGCGCAGGAAGAGTGACAAAGGAGAGCTCATGGTGGAATAAAACAGGTGGAAGAGGGGGAAGACGAGGGATAGGGATAGCCGTCGGAAAACCGCATCCACGATTCCGGACCCCCCCCCTTCGCTTAAAGGTAGAAAGGCGGGGGGGGTTCAGAATGGTCTTCATCGCCGTTGATCCAGGTGCGCTC
>JASDQU010374448.1:48798-61651 GCA_032191745.1 Picea mariana | reverse complement strand
AATGTGCATCATTACATGTACAAAATCAAGCTCTTGGCCCTCAATACTTAGGCTCTTGGGCCTATTAAACTCATAATCTCACCAGCTTATATAAACTTGGATCACCAGCCTATAAAACATCATTACAATTCATAATGAAACTAGGGCACGTCCTTGGGGTATTACAATCCCCTCCCCTTATTTTTGCACTGTCCTCAATGCAACTTTCATACGACATCAACAAGATTTCGAAAATCTTCAAAAAGATGTGGGTATTCTGCTCGCATAGCATCCTCATGCTCCTATGTCACGTCCTCAGGACCGTACCAGGTCCACTGGACCTTTACAAGCCCTATGGATCGATTCCATAGCTATTTTTTTTTCTTGTACAATATGAGCACATGATGCATTTGCAGGACACCTTCTTGCTCCACTTGGATCACATTCCAATCAATTACATGATTAGCATCAAGAATATTCTTTTTAAGCAATGAAACATGAAACACATTATGTACAGTCATGGATGCAGGTAATGCAAGCATATAAGCAATTGACCCAATCCTTTCCAGGATTTTAAATGGCCCACAAAATCTGGCTGCCAAATTGGCACAGCTTCCCAGCTTCAGGGAACTTCTGTTAGCTTTCACTTTCATAAAAACATGATCACCCACTTTGAACTCTCTGTGGGTTCTATTCTTATCAGCATAACTTTTCTACCTATCTTGGGCAACTTTCAAATTCTATTTAATTTTTATCATTTGGTCCTCCATCTCCTTGTAGACTCAGACAAGCCTCATTATGGGAAAACAAAGTTGCATTCATGGGAAGTAAACCCTTTGGGGCTCGGTGGAAACATGGAAAACACCTTGTCTCTTATCTCACAAGCTGATACTACAAGCGAACAATAAATGCATAGTAAATCATGGTCTCAGATTTTATTCAGGAATAACTCCTTACCCCATCTCCGAAATATAACAAATAATTTTCCTATATAAGAAATGCCTACATATTCCCTTCTATATGATGACCTATTGGGTAGAAACACCATAATTGCTGACGAGTATCTCCACGGGTTAAGTATGTAACCATAAAGAATAATCGATTATACCAACATTTAGTCTCAGAACTAGAAATCTCCATTAAAAATCTATTGAAATATCATGAAGAAAATAAAAGTACTCTTCTAGAAACTTGAATATACACAAAGATAACCCTTTCATATACTTGCATCAATCTGTAAAAATGCAAACATAATGCATAAATAAACATGATTTGTTAGGAGATTTTGTTACATGGTTATGTGTGGGAAATGACCCCCTTTATGTCTAGTAACAGAAGTAAGTTCCAAGGATTCCAATAAAGAAATTGGAAATAACTCAAAGAGTAACAGTAGCCAAGACTCTAAGCCTTACTTTACGAAAATGACGAATAACAAGGAGAATTACACTCTAACCTCCATTCATGAACTGAKCTATGCAATATTCTAGATATAATATAGTATGCAGAACATAAATATTTAGCAAGAAGTGACAAAACAACAATGATATATCCAAAACAATATCATAATAAAACCAAAATAACCCCTGAAAGAGCACCTTTATTAATGATAGMAATGCTTACTTTCCTCTTCGAGGRGGCAACCTCCATCAAAGTAGAGCTCTACTACAATAATATCCAAGAAACAAATATCAAATGTTTCCTACTCTTATTTATACTAATTCTACCTTCCAAGGAAAATTCTAGAGAAAGATCTTTCTAGAAGCGAAAGCTTCTATTAGGTATTCTTACATTGACTTATTATCCTTTATTTATTAGGCATTATTAACTAATCTCGGCCTTTATTACATAGAAAACATATACTACTAAATAATGATCCATGGAGAGGGGTTAGGATTAGATTCTAACATGCCCTCCCCCTTCAAAAGAATCCTTTTCCTCAAGGCCACAGATGCTAAAACTGTTGGAGTATGGTCGTTGGTTCCTAGGTCGCATCCTTTGGTGATGTGTCTTTCCATTTGATCAACACTTCCTTGATAGTTCTGTGACACAAATGACGTTCACGGTGATTGAGGAATTCTTATGGTTGGATCCAAATGGAGACTTCTTCAACTTATTCGAGAAGGATGGTTTGGAACTTGCAATTCTGTCCCACCACATTCTTCAGACAGGAAACGTGGAACACTGAATGGATTTTGGAAGTAGAAGGAAGGGCCAATTAGTAGGCCATTGAACCAATACGCTTGATTATCTGGTAGGGACCATAAAACTTGGGTGCCAACTTGTGATTTCCCTTGGCTTTCAGAGATATTTTCTTGTAATGTTGGAGCCAGAGAAACACCTGATAACCTTCCTGAAAAACCCTTTCTGAACGATGTTGTTCCACTTGTTGCTTCATCCAATTTTGGGCCATGTGGAGGTTATCATTCAGAGCCACTAGGGTGGTTGTGCAACCTTGTGACCTTGAATCAATAGATTGTACCTTTGATGTTCCTGGAAGATAGGTAGTGACTGCAGGTGGGCGTTGGCCATACACTTCTTAATATGGGATCATTTTAGTGGTTGTATGGTAGGAAGTATTGTAACACCATTTTTCCAAGGGGAGACATTGCACCCAGTGGTGTTGTTTGTCTGAAGAAAAACACCACAAGTAGGTTTCCAAACATTTTTTTACCACTTTTGTTTAGCCGTCAGACTGGGGGTGATAAGTTGTGCTCATGTTCAGTTGGGTGCCCTGCAATTTAAACAAATATTTCCAAAATGTGCTAGACAAAGTTGGGTCACAATAAGATACAATAGAGGTGGGAATGCCATGTAACTTGAAAATATGATCAAGGAAAACTTGTGTTACTAGTTCCGATGTGAAAGGGTGGTGTAATGCACAAAAGTGATCATAATTGGAGAGGATATCAACCACCACCATGATGAAGGACTTGTTCTTAGCTTTAGGAAGGTCCATGATAAAATTCATGGATATTCCTGTCCATATAGAAGATCGAATGGGTAGGGGTTGTAGGGCACCTCTAGAATTTAGAGTTTCACCTTTATTACATTGGCACACCTCACATTATGTGACAAAGTGAAGGATATTTGATGAAAACCCCCACCCCTCCTAGGGGTATCGTGCAACCTACTAGTCTTAGGATCTTCTTCTGGAGCCGAATTAGCTCTCAATTCCCTACCGGATCCCTTCAAATGTACACAGGACCTTCTGATTTTATTATGTAGGTCCAACCAAAAACCCACATTTGATTTACACTAAGCCCCTTTTTCCTTAGAATCAAATTTTTGGTGCTAGCCCCTTTTCCCTAGCAGAAAATCTCATATGACCACGAGATAGAACCAAACACCTAGCTAAAAGGTGCTTATCTAATGAAAGGAAGTTAAGGATAGTGAATACGATTAATGTCTCCCATTCCCCCATGAATGTAGAAACATGGTTCCTGGAGTCCCCATAGTTACCTCAGGTGAGAATTCACCTACATACGGGTGATGCCGAAAGGGCCGATATATTTAGGGTTTTGTTGGTGATTTAATGTTGAACCCCAGCTCTGCCTACTACATGCCAACAAAAATTTTTGTTGTCGGGACTGAGATATGTAACTGAGGGGGATGCGGAGGCCGACTAAGGAGGATATTGGAAAATGGTCATATAGGAAGGAGATAGAGTTTGTTGTAGATTAGAATATAAAACAACATATCAACATAGAGAAATGGCTATAGAGGTATGTGTGTACAGATTTGCATGAAATTTTCTTTGTTGATTTTCTGAATATTTTAGTAGAGTGGATACAAATATTAGTTGAACAGATTGGAATATTTCACACTTTTGTTCTAAGGAATTAGACTCCTATATTAATTCGACAAGTCAATACTATAAGAAATTAGGTATCACACATAGTAGATTTTGGGTTGGATAGTATACTGGGAGGGTACATGGATGAATTTGCTATAGATTGTACTCTATTGTATAGTGCTACTGAAAGGGAATTTTTCAAGGGTCTGAGTAGAAGATACTTGAAGTCATTATCTACTTGGATTATGATTTTTTTTTACAATAAGGGAGTCATGAATATAGAGTATGATTTCCTTAGCATCTAAGAGCTTTCACGCATAAGGGGAATTGGGGGCTAACCAAGGAATGGTCTAAGTGTCACATTGAATAATGAATGAGGAAAAAATGGGATGAGGATGCTGGGAGAAGAAGAGTGTGCGACGAACAAGCATATTAGAGTATTGCATAGTGGTAAGAGATTTTGGTCAAATAGGAAGAGGAATGTGGCTGATAAAGAGGAGCATCACAGTGAGTTTGAAGAAAAAGACACTGGCGTAATACTCCAAATCGAAGAAATTTTGAACACATAAGGGAAAGACCGTCAACTCAGTCTAGTAGAAGAAGATCCCACTCAGATCAGACTTTGTGTTGAACCCATGACCCCTTGTGCATCGCTAAGATCTGAGGAAATTTTTTCAATTGTAGTTAGTAAGGGAAGTAAGTATGGCAGTCAGAACAATGGAAGTAGTACAATAACCCAACTTTCGATAGTGTCACTGAGAAGAAATACCACGTATAATACAATGGTGGGATTAGATCTCAGTTTAAGAATGACCATGTTTCACGGGGCTGGTTTAGAGGACCCAAAACAACATTTGCTCATTTTTGAAACAATATGGGTTGTGAAGAACATCCAGGATTATGATGTGAAGATTGTGCAGTTGGTGAATACCTTTAGAGAAAACGCATTAGTATGGTATAGAAAGTATCATACTATTACACTTGTGGTACAAACTAGAACATGGGCATATGCAAGACAAGTATTGTTGAAAGAGTTTCAAAATCCTAAGTCCGAGTCACAATGCAATATAGAGTTGAAGGAGATGGAGAAGATAATGAATGAATCAATGTGGGATTAAGATCAAAGATTTTATATATTGAAGTATCGGTTGACATTCCAGATTCCAAGTAAATAAAATAGAGAGTGGATTATTCTTGGACTTTTGTCACATATACACTGCCCTCTCACACAACCAAAGATTGTGTCACAATTGGAAGCCCTAGAAATTGATATGAAATTGGAAGCATCCCCTGTACGAGAAAATGGTGTGGGGATGGATCAATTTTAGTCACATCTAGCAGTTATAAATATTCATTTACATGAAATTGAAAACAAAAAAGAAAGTGCAAGGAGGTATGGTCTATCACATGTAGAACAAAAGGGCATCATAAGCAAGAATATCCATCTTTTCAACAATATTTTAATACAGGAGCTTGGAATCCATTAGGGGTATGGTTTGATATTTGTAAGATGATGAGTCACCACCCTACTAACTTTCCATTGATGAAAAATATCAAAGCACTGCTAGAAAATTGGTTTGTAACTTTTGTAAGTCAGTAGGACATGAAGAGAAGGATTGTCACACATTTGATATGATGAGAGAGTGCACTACAGATGCATATAGAGTCCAAGGAGAAGAATCAAAATGAGGATATTTGTAGTATAATACCCCAATAGATTATAATCAAGGGGGAAGAGGAAGGTTCATAGGTCGTGGAAGAGGAGGATTCGATAGAGGAAGATGACAAATTTTATGTTATAACTATAATCATCTTGGATAGTTGACACAAGACTATCTGAATCATTGCATGACATGCCCATATTTTAGACATATAGACCATGCGATGGAGGATTTCCCACAACTGATCACGAAGTGGAAAGAAAAGAGGAACTTGAATGTTCATATGATAGCAACAAAAGTGTGCGATGAACAACCTAAGATAACAGTGGTTATGCGTGAAAGAATAAGAACCTGAGATGATGTGACAGATCAAGGGAATATGATCCACCCGTGGGTTAAGAAAGAAACAGATTCTTTTACATTGTTTAATACTGGAAAAGATAAAGAGACCTAAAACCAAGCAAGAAAAGAAGCGATAGGAGCAAAATGGATAGAATTGACTTCAACAACACCACCTTTGTATGACAAGCCACCAGTATACAATATTCCTCTAGCTTATCACCATTCATAGGTCACAGAAGAGGAGGATTTGATAGAGGAAGAGGACCAATTTTATGTTATAACTATAATCAGCTTGGACATTTGGCACAAGACTGTCTGAATCATTGCATGACATGCACATATTTTATACATCTAGACCATGCGATGGAGGATTTCCCACAATTGATCATGAAGTGGAAAGAAAAGAGGAACTCACATGTACAGATAATAGCAACAGAAGCATGCGATGAAAAACTTAAGATAGCAGTGGTTACATGCATATGAATAAGAACCTGAGATGATGTGACATATCAAGGAAATATGATCCACCAGTTGGTCAAGAAAGCAACAAAGTCTCTTTCGTTGTTTAATACTGGAAAAGACAAAGATACCTAAAATAAAGAAAGAAAAGAAGTGATAGGAGCAGAATGGATAGAATTGACTTCAAAACCACCACCTTTGTATGACAGGTTTCCAGTATATGATATGCCTCTTGCTTATGACCATTCATAGAGGCAAGTTGAAAAGGTAAGCAATTCGAAATATTTCTTAAAAAGATTTTTAGAATTGATGAAGAATGAGTCTACTTTTAGTATGTTACGCAGAATGATTGACCATTGCACTCAAGAAAAAGAGATTCATGTCACACATCAGGTATTCAACTAGGTGCACTGCAAGAAAATAACAAATAGGGAGTTCTGACTCAACTTGGAGATAGAGGATTATGACATGGCCACTATTATTTTGGAACTAGGTTTAGATGTGAATGTAATTCAGAAACATACATGGGAAATGATGGGTAAGCCATAATTGATAAGGTCACCCATTCAGTTGAGATTATAAAATCAACTTAGTATTGTTCTAATTGGAAGGATGACGGGGCTAAGAGTTAGTATTGATGGAGTGCACAACTTGGCCGATTTTGAAGTAATCAAAATAGTGGATGGTAGTATCCATTATCCATCTCTACTGGGACTTAATTTGGCCCTTGATAATCAAACTATCATTGATATGAAGAAGAGACATATTATATTTGAAGTTGAAGAATTGAAAGTTACTACATCGTTGGATCCCACAGAAGGAAGAAGCTATGTAGAACTAGTAAAGGGAAAAGAGCTCGATAACTTGTATAATATGACCATGTAGATGGACGACTATGTGAATCCTACAGTTGAAGGTGTAATTAATTAGAGAAGTAGCAACTCATGCACATCAGATTCAGAAGAAGCTTTGGAGAATTGGAAATAATGATAGCATGAAGTGTTTACAAGGAAATGTGCTCATATTACTTGCGCATTGCGATAGATTGGAACATAGGTACATGATCCTCTAAGGTATGACAGACTAACCGGTGTAGTTTATTTTATAAGAGAATTTGAATTGAAAATACTAGATCAATAGAGATTATTACCTCTAGATGTTGTGCTGAAAGAAACCTCAACAAGATGGTGGGATGTGCATAAGTGTGGAATAAGAGATTGGCAGCAGTGCATAAGACTATTAAAAGTCAGGTTTGGGATAGAGAATGAATATATACTATGTATAAATATACTGGATTGATTTTCCTGACATAACATATTACAAAGTGTATTGTGACGTGAAATTCAGTACCTGAGCAAGAGTGGACACATTTGTTTCTAAATATTTTGGAAACGATCCTGAAGAATTGGTACATAGAACTGGAAGTACACAAAGGAACATCAGATTAGGAAGAATTAACTTGAAATTTCAAGGTAACTTTTAGAATTGAAGATGATGCACCTTTGATTGAATCAACCTTGCAAGTTATCAAGAACAATATTTTTGCATTAGAAGACTCGATGGGATCAATAATAGTGTATAGTGCACCTAAATTTACTGTGACAACTGAAGAGTTTTTGAACTGTTATAATGTTAATAAAGAATACCGAGAAGAGGAAGACCCAAGGAATGTGCAAATACTAGAAATTGAAGGAGACATGTAATATCCTCAAGTATTAAACAATTTTTATTAAATAATTTCCACTTATGGAAATTTGTACTTGGTTTTATTAAGGCATTTAACTGTTATATTTTAAATTATTGAGCAAGAGCTTCACTTGGCACCTGCCCCATTTTGATGGACACATGTAAGAGACAAAATTTTTTAAATTATTAAATATAGGAAAAAGATGGAACAACTAGGTTAAAAATAGATCACTATGAATCCATGAGTGGGGAACATGTTTGAGCTAACTCAGAGATGGATTTAACAAGTGTCATCAGTGGAGTGTTGTCACTAGAAACCCCTAAAAATCTTGGATTTATAAAGCTGTGAATTTCCAAGGCGGGAAATGAATTCAATGAAAATTCCTAGGCACAATGAGGATAAATACAACATATGTGGGAGGAAGGATGCTACTTAGTATGTTGTAGAAGGAGATATCTATTGTGTGAGCATTCTTGTGTTAGGAAAATGATTTATGAAATGTACAAAGGCATATTTGCTAAGGATTGGAGCTCAATTCACCCTTATGGAGTCATGGTCAGGCTAGGGGTTGATCATGAAAAATAACTTGGATTTTATGCATCTACGGTTGAGTGGAACATGGCTATTCCATTTGTTTCGATCTTATCTGGTTGAAACATTTATCTTTTGTCTTACTAGTAAATATCACTTGCATATTATATATTTTTAGTTACAAATAATGTTAGATATGATAAGTTATCATATTGTTTTTTTAGGATTTGTACATGTTGTGTACATACATGTAGATACCATTGAGGACATTCTACATTGCAAAATAAATGGTAGAAAATAGAGTAAAGTCAATGAATGAAAGCTTGAATTGAGATGGCATGCAATTCTTAGAAAGTTATACAAATCTATAGAGAATATTTATGCTTATATTAGAATACAAAAACTACGATAGCAATGAATTAAACGAGGTATATAAAATATACATATATAAACAAATGAGTACAGGTCCCCTTTAATATCACTTGGAAAATAATAATTTCAGCCATATTCAAAAGAAAGAATTTCTTTCTCTTGAAGAACAAACTTATAAAGAGTTCTTTTTATATACAAATGAACCTTATGGGTACCTTGGTGGTTGGAACTTGAATACCTTTTCAAAGGTAGCCATGATATTATGATAATAAATATTTTCTCTGGAAGAACAAAAAATCAGGGTTAGTTATTGTGTAGATTAGGAGTAAGAATTATGGGAATTTTGTACAAGTAAGTCGATCGCACCTTATATTCTAGAGAGTAATTTCTTCTGGGAAACACGTGAGGCTTATGAATACAATTCCTGCGAGAAAATCATACAACTTCGTCAACCCATTGTCATTTTTTTTACCAAAATAATGTTGAACTATATATCTATTAACAACATCAAATAGAATGAAAATTACCCGAGTCGATCTGCTAGAGCAACACTAGAATGTTGTAGGCACTGACATAATTAAGTTGGAGAAAGACTTTGGGTTGCATTTAATGGGTTCCCTTGAAAAATAAAGGGACGCGCCATTAAAATTTTACCCAGAAATCAATCATTCAGACATAATGGAAATAAAGGCTTTACAGATCAAGGAGAGACTATTAAACTATTAACTCAAATTTCAACATAAATGATTCCGAGACAACACAAATTTATTATGAGTAACGTAGAAAAAATCGTTGAGTATGGTAATTCAATAAAGGAACCTGAATATTATTTTTGTATACATATACTCAATCATGACGATTGCGGCTAGACTCGTTACTGTATCAAAATACTAAAATGCATAGTGAAATCGTCCAGGGACTTTTCAAAGTGACAATTAGGGTAGGTTTTGGAAAATTATTGTAGGTCGTAACCATAAGTTTTGTACATAATCAACACACATATATATATATATATATACATAAATAACATGTATCACATTAAACTTCAATCGATTTAGGGCTGGGTATGCCCATAACTGGAAAAATATCGAAAGTCGTGGAAGTCATTGTAAACAAAGAGTTGTTGATGGTAGATATTTAAAATATTTTACTGTATGAGTATTATACATTGGCAAACTTGTATTTGATACAAATTCTAGGGTAGACTCAGACAAGCCATAAACAGAGTTGCTTGCATGGGAAGTAAACCCTTTGGGGCTCGGTGGAAACATGGAAAACACCTTGTCTCTTATATCACGAGCTAATACTACAAACGAACAATAAATGCATAATAAATCATGGTCTCAGATTTTATTCAGGGATAACTCCTTACCCCATCTTCGAAATATAACAAATAATTTTCCTATATAAGAAATGCCTACATATTCCCTTCTATATGATGACCTATTGGGTAGAAATACCATAATTGTCGACGAGTATCTTCATGGGTTAAGTATGTAACCATTAAGAATAATTGATTATTGTTTATTAAGGTTGGTTGTCATTGATGTCAACCTTTGATGAAAGTCCAGTGGCATAAATGTTTGGGCAATGGAATCAAGTTTGTTTGATGTAAAGATGACTCATTATTGTCTTTTCATGGTTGATAATAATTACAAATGGATGGACTCCAAAGTGGTAACCTTAACGTGAAAGTCCTCACGGGAAGATGCTTTGCGGATTGAGTTATCCCAGAAGTATGGTTAGAGAACCCATGATTATTTGTGGAATAATGAGATGAAGGCCAGCTAATTTTTCAGTGAAACTATCATAGATGGATAGTTCTTGTCATTCCATTTCCGGTGGCATGTGGAACGTCACATAACTCCTCACGGTTAGAGAGTTATGGATATGAGAAGTTGCAGAACCCAGGTTTGGGTAATGGACCCAAGTTTGTTTGATAGATAACGATATGAGTTTTGATATATTTTTAGGTAATACTATTCTATATGGATAGTACATGTCATGTCATTTCTGATGGTATGTGGAACGTCACATAACTCCTCACGGTTTGAGATTTATGGCCTTACAAAGTTGGAGGACCCTTATATGTCATCTAGAAGCCCTGAAAGGTCAAAGTAGTCAAAGTGGTTTAAGAGATTTTAAACATAAATAATAAAGTGAAGCGATGATTGCACTATAATTCAAAGTGAATACAAAATAAATTATTTAAATAATAAATTTAATGGAGAAATTAGAAGTCGGTTAACCCTAAAATACGGAAAGTGGGCAAAGTGACCTAGAAGATGTTTTTAAGGAAGCTACTTGGAGAGTATAAATAAGATGCAAGGCTCTCTCATTTTACATCACACTTGAGCAAATTGAATATCTATAGGTGTCTGAGGTAACCAAATGATATCTAATCCTAATTTATGAGGAAAGGTGAAGAAAAGAAGGCTTGAATTCAAGGAAGGTTAAACTCATTTGATGATGCTTTCTAAGGTATGTTATTTACAAGTCATCTTACCATTTTCGCAATAACTTTTTTTCTAGAATTATTCAGACCGTGAAATTTCTATTCCATTGAGGAAACATATCCAAGTATATGTGGTAAAAATTTAAGTTTGTGAGTCTTTTTATTTTTGGAGTTACACTCTGTGGAAAATAGGGTTCGTGGCTAGTCCTGAAACTAGTCTAAAACAGGTGTTTCGGGTAAAAACATCATAACTTCTTCAAAACATATCCAAATTGAGTAAGACAAAATGTGTTGGTTAGAGTACAATCCGTAGTATGGTTTTTAACATTTTTATATAAATTCAATAAATATTCTATTTGGGGCACGCTCTACAAGGTCTCTCTCTAGAATAAGCCAAAATTCAACAAGGTATGTCATTTTTGCTATAACTCTTTTTCTGAGAGGTTCTAAGTAGTGACACCTGGAGGAATTGCATAAAACACACTAAAGAACATTGTGTATTAGTTTCAAATATTTATTCATTACAGGTACAATGTTTTCATTATTTCAAGTTAGGGTTGTTGACTAATCCAAAACTAGTCTTATGAAACTAAAGAAAAGTTTGATGAAAATGCTAGTCTCTTGTTGTTAAAGTTAAGGAAGGTTTGCAGGTATGTAATCATACACTAGGTCTATTATAGAGTTACAAATAATATTTGTATGATGAAATTGATGAGGGATTTTGGTTAAGGTACATGTTGGGTACATGGTTGAGACGAGTAGTTGATGAGTTGACACATACATGAGGTCTATAGTTGATGATGTTGGTACATATTGATGATTCATAGTTAATGAGTAGTTGACACATGATTGGTACATACTTGGTACATGGTTGGATGCACTTGTTTATGCTACATGTTGATTACAGGTTGTTTGGTATAGGTTGGTGCATGGTTGATGCACTTGTTTATGGTACAGGTTGAGGTACAGGTTGATGCATAGTTGATGCATGGTTCAGGTTTATTGGTATAGGTTTACAATGGTATATCTCACAGTGATAGTTTGATAATGGTTCCATCATTCTATTTCTACTTCAGGGCAGTTGGACGGGACAAGGACAGGTGGTTGTAGCCGGAGAACATAGGGGATTGTAGCCCCCTTCTGGTTGTAGCCAAAGAATTGGGGAGTTGGAGCTTCCCTCATGTTGTAGCCTGAGAAACTAGGGGGTTGGATCCTTCTTCCAGTTGCAGCTAGAAAACAAAGGAAGTTGGTGCTTCCAAGGAATGTAATTCTTCAAGACATATAAGAAAAAAAATACCGTGGTTTTCTCCCGGTTTGGGTTTCCACGTAAAGCACTGGTGTACTATGTATGTGTGTGATTGTTCTTTTCTTATTGCTCATTATTGGATAATAATTCTACATTGATATAACACTTGGATTATTTGGATAAAAAGGATTATAATTGCGTTATTACTGATTCACCACCCCTCTTAGTAATCCAACAATTGATATCAGAGTAGGTTCCTTCAGAAATCTGTTTAACCACTGAAAGGTAGATCATGAAGAGTACCAACTTGTATAAAAATGGAATACCA
>JASDQU010374448.1:15169-48748 GCA_032191745.1 Picea mariana | reverse complement strand
TTCCACGTAAAACACTGGTGTACTGTGTATGTGTGTGATTGTTTATTTCTTACTGCTCATTATTGGATATTAATTCTACATTGATATAACATTTGAAGAAAAAGGATTATAATTATGCTATTACTGATTCACCACCCCTCTCAGTAATCCAACAAACCATTGTCTCTGTAATTCCTTTAAAATGTCTAAGTTAGTGTCCAAGACAAAAGTAATCTGGAAATGATCCAACAATCAAAATTCTGATGTAATTATCAGCCCTTTGACACACATGATTAAATCATCAAGATAAGCATGGAGACTGACCAATTTACTGAAAGTGGTCTGTATAGGCCTTTTAAAGGCGGTACTTGCATCAATTGAACCAGGAGGCAGACATTTGTAAGGCATAGTATCGCGATTAGTAAGAAAAGTGGTTTCGTAAACCCTTGCCCATTTTACCTTGATTTTTTTGTATCTTAACAAATTGTCAAGTAAGGGTCTTAACTGTGGCTCTACAACCTGTTACAAAAATATTTCCATATTGATAGGAGGAAAGGGATTTCTTATAATTGCTTGCCTGAAATTTCGAAGACTAATACAAGTTCTGATATTATCAGTGGTCCTCGAGGTTGATTTCCAAATTGAGATCCATTTAGGGTGGGCTGAAAAAAACATTCCAGTCCTTAAGAAATCTCTCAAATCCATTCGAAAGGGTGCTTCCAGTGCAGAGTTAACAAGTTCTTGTTTTTTCCTAGCTAGTTTCATAATATGCTGAACAAGACCAGGATCCAAACCACAAAGATCCTCATAAAACCAAGCAAAAACCTTTTGGGGTTCACTGAGTAACTTGGTGAACCTCATCTCTTCTTTACCAGAACATTGGACATTTATTTTAACATTCGTTGAAGGTTCAAATGTCCTAATGTTCAGGAGGATGGTTTCAATCACCTTCTCCCGTAACTCCTCTTCTCTTTGTTTTTCTTTATTGCCTACAACACTCAAAGAAAATGAACTCTCAAGAGGAGTCAAGCCCTCAGGAATCTTATTATTTTCTATAGATATAATATCCTTAGGCTCAAGAGGTTCATTTTGAATGACAACACAAATGCTCTCATCATTAAGGATGGCCTCCCAAGATCCTTCCTTTTCAGGGATGTATGGATGAAGTAGATATTGAAAGGCACAATCGGTCCTGTGAGACAAGAGTTGCTGGTTAGGAGTGGATGCAAAGACAACTAAACAGTCAGCCATTGAATTCAACTCCTTCTTAACCTGAGTGATGTTCAAAGATAGAATATCCGAGACAAGTGCCCAAATAGTCTGGGAGTATTGTCCCATCAGCTTGTCGCTAGGAGGGATTACCTTGCGTATCAGGTTCACAACAAGCTCAGAATTCCCGAAAAATGAAAGGTGACCACAACCAAGATTAAGGGCATTCTCAATGCCTAATAATAGAGCTTTGAATTTAGTGGCATTATTGGTATAAGCAAACTCCAATCTGTATGACAGATTATGACTTTTTTCTGCAGGGGAAACCAAGGTAATACCAACCCCATTACCTTCACTAGAGCATGAACCATAAAAGTGCATATTCCATATATCATCATCTAAATAAATATTTTCCAAAGGAATGTTATCTTCTTCAACAAAGGTGGGATACACTCCTAGGTCTTCTTCGATATAGTTTACGCTAGATTGCACAACACTTTCTATGTAGGGTGATATCCTTCCTTCTCTAAGGAATATGATGTTCTTAACATTACGAGGAATAGATAAATGTGTCTCGTCGAGTGAGTGGTATCCACCTGTTAGGGCTTGCTAATCTCTCCCCAAGATAATTGAATAATTTCTTACAAGCATATCAATCACCTGAATCCTGAGGGTTGTCCTTATATCAGGATGAGCGCATAAAAACAAGGTTACATATTTAATATCACCTATGGTTGTTTGTTGTAGAATATTATAGGAGAGCATGCTTCTGGCATTTTTGTTTGTACAAGATAAGCCTAGCTATTCCATAATAACCTTCGACATGACACTTGGACCTAAACCGCCATCAATGAGGCAACAATGGGCAATCTTATCCATGATCTTTATAGAAATATAAAAGGGTTTTTTTTTACAAGGTATCTAAAGTTATGTACACCTACTTTATTTACCGAGGAATCCTCTTCATCTACCTCTTCAGAAAGATTGGCTACAACGAAAGCTTTTCCTTCCATGAATTGTTTCAGATGCATCTATTGTTTAGGGATGACAACCATGTATAGGAGGGTTGCATCTGCTTTGATGTTGTCCAATTGATTCAAGATATTGTATTTGGAAGAGGGAAGTGGGGGAGTGATTCCTTGACTTTTAGGAATTTTAGGAACCTGGGGTGCATCAGTGGTTGAGGATGAGCTCGAGCTAGAAGAACTACGAGGAGGATCAAATTTACCCTTGGGAGCATAGGATTTGTTTCTAGTGTTAATAACCATGACATCCTCTAGCTCCACAAAGTATAGGACAACGATAGTAGCTTCCGGTATCTTACCAAAGATCTTATCTCTGACACTCTTCTTTACCTCACATGTGGTTTCTTCGAGGTGCTCCTCACAAAAGTTGCACCAACTCCGAGGCAGGATAACTTTAGGCTGAAAATTGTTTCCAACTAGATTTCTAAAGGGGGGTGTAGAAGAGGATGAAGCTCCAGAGGTGAGAGGGGAGACAGTACCCTTCTGCTCAAATGATATCATACAATTGTTCATATCTTGTACAACCTGTAATAGAGTGGACATGTTTGTCTGTCTATCTGTTTCTCCCCGGGGAAGACCAGTTCTTTCGAGCTGTTCTTCATACTCTGAGCGAGTATGCAGAGCAGAACCAAGATTATCGATGGCCTTTTCTTCAAGCTTATGACGGTAGGGAGAAGGAAATGCATTGTAGTAATGCATGAAAGAGGCTTGGTTCTGAGGGTGGATAAGTTCGGGGATTTGATTGTACAACTTGGTGAAATGCAAGTTGAAAGACTTGATGGTCTCACCATCTTTATAAGTGACGTTATTGTATTCCATTAACTTCTCGGCATGGATTTTGGATTGTGCATAAGTGGATTGGAACCAATAGATTAACTCCTCCCAAGTAGACAAGATATTAGGAGGAAAGTCAAAGAAGTCGACCACAACCTTTCCTTCCAAGGAATTGACAAACAAACACATGAAAGTGTCATTGTCGTTAGCCCCTATGTTATGATAAGCATTAGAAAATGCCACTAGGTGTTAATTGGTACTAAGTGTTATTTACTAAAAACTTAGGCAAATGCTCTTTAAACTTCGAAAGTGGGCGAGTAGCAGGTGCTAGGTTAAGAGGAGAGGACACATGCCACGGTGTGTTTTTGGCATCTTCTTCGAACTGAAAAAGCCCATACTTTTTAATGACTTTTGTGGGGTTTGTAGTAGATTGGATAGGGATATGGTGGCTTTACAAGCTACCAATCACCAATGACGATGAAGATTGGGAAGATGTAGCACTTCTAGTGCCACCAGATCCACCACTAGATGCCATCTTGTGGATGATAGATGAGGGAATGAAAGACAAGTTGGATGAATCAGATAAATTTCTCCTTAGAGCACTTTGTTGGGTAGATAACACAATGTTTATTCTTCCTATTTCAGCGATAGGATTGATTTCAGGTGATAAGCCTCTTCTTCTTCTAGTAGCACGAGAGTCTAAGGACATGAAAGAAAGGCCAAAAATGAAGAAACAAAAGGTTATTGCTAATTTCTAGGCTGTCTACATCTAGCCTCTAACTGTTCTTGAGCACCAATATCTCATTCAATTGCTGCACAAGAATGGTTAAGTTCGACATGGGTATTGGCAGTGTGTAGAATGGTGTTAAACATGTTCAAAGAAATGCTGGTATGGTCTTGAAGACCGGGCTTGATATTGGGTTGCCTTGCAACAGGAACAATCATCAATATCAAAACAATCAAGGAATCAAATTCAGACAAGAAAGATGTATCGATGAAAATTGAATATAAAAATTAACCGAAGAGATATCGAAGATCTTCTCAGTATGGTCGCCAAATAAATGTTGAGGAAAATATATGAAATGATCTTACTCAAGCATTTTCAGACTTTACTTGGCTAAAGAAAAGTAGACATGAATATCACCCTATGTTTATAGCCAAAAAAAATAACATCCTAACTCACAAGTATTAATTACGAGTGCTTAGGCTAGTCTTTTATCAACAAAAAGCTTGCTGGAAATTCACTTTTTATGTAATTTTCTGAATATAACAGTTGCTGAAATAAATGTAAGAACAAAAGTATAGACACCAAGATGATAATCAAGACAGATGAGACATAAAGCAATCCTTTATTTCATTCCAATTCACCAAAGAGTAATTTTCCTTCCAAAATTTCATACAAAAATCTTGGCTCAAAGTCAAACTTAGACTTCCTCAATAGAATATACAAAAGTACCTCTGACAGAAACCAAAATTGAACTCTAAAAGCTGGATCAACTTGCCACAGATTGCAGCCCACTCGACTCTGCACAATAGCCTTTATTAGTCATGAAAATTAATTCACAAACAAACAAGTCTACACATACTATCAAAGATAGATCAACACCTCTGAAAAACAAGTGTCTGAATGATTTGATTCAACCTTGAATATTGTTGTCTACAATAAGACCCTGCTATCACAAAAGAGAATTAGGCCTTGATGAATATATGAATGAATGAAAACTGAACTATCTCAACATAAACTCAAAGATCAAACCTTATCATGCTTCTACTTCTATCGTCCTCTTGTTCCTCCCTTTCTTCTTGCTTTTATAAATTTAGAAATGGTTGAAGTAGTTGAACCAACTCATTAGTTAAGTTAATTAAAAGACTCAACTAACTTTAGTTAGGGGGAATAGTAATAATTATAATTAAGGGTCATAATTAAATAATAACTAGTAGGTGGGACCCCTTGTAACTCCCTTTGGTTAATAACAATCATAACATAACCATTAATTAAGCAAAAGACACCTCCTTGTGCCTCCCATCAAGATATTCACTTTTGGAAATTAAAACTCATGAAATTTGAAATTATTTCAAAATAATACTCATTATCCAAAATAAACATGATGTCTAAAGATTCCCAAAGTCAACTGTCATAAAACAATAGATATAATAAAAACTTAGAAACCATATTTCCCAGTGATGCAACCCTTCCTTGATTGCTGCTGTCACCTCTTGATTTTCTTGAATTTTCCTTTGGTTGTGCAGAGCCTTTAGGCCTAATTTCACTGATCATGTGGGAACAATCGTCCTTCAAATGCATCCGGGAAGACACGGATTTGTCAGAGCCATTGGAGGGTGAGGAAGGGGTAGCAATGGATTTTCCTTTATCAAGTGCATGGTGTGCCTCAGTTTTCAATATCTTGCTAGCATGGGAGGATTGCACTGTCAAGTGGTCAGGGGCAGCTTAGGCAATGGGGTTAATAGGCGGAGGATAAGGCAAAGACAAGTTGAGCCAACCACGATTTTGGGAGACTGTTGGGTGGACAATCTCCTGCCATCCATCATTTTTAGGGACCTCGGGTTGTAATGAGACATGAGGAGGTACAAGGATACCGGGTGCTTGCGGGGCTTGGAAAGGAGGCCTTTCAAGCCTAGGTTGGACTATTCCATGCCCAATCCAATTGAATAATCCAACATAAAACAATTGGCCAAGCTCTTGTGACTCATCATCAAAATGTATGGAGAACTTCGACCTTCTTGGGCCTCGGTTCCAGTTACCTCTACCTATGTTTCCTCGGCCATGGCTACCTCGACTGAAAAAACTCATCCTGCATGAGTGATCGATTAGAAAATAGTCTTTTAATTAACCATACATGACAACTCTTAAAAAAATATGAAATATATTTGGCTCAAAAATGTATCAGACTCATGCAATCCAATCCATACAAATTGTTTTACTGTTAATCAACGAGCAGGGGGGTGAAAAAGGGTTCTGGGATATGTGAGGGGTTTGTATTGAGTGAAAATATGATATAATGAAAGGGGAGAATACAAGGTCACTTCTCAATGACAACAACAATCAACTGTAAATAAAACCAATAAAACCTCATTGCAATCCACCCAAGACACTGCCACTTTCATCCACTTTAACACAAAAATTCTCTTGACTGTAATCAACCTCAGAACAGGGAGTGAAAAAATGAATATGGGAGGTGAAAGGGTTTGTAATTAGTGGAAAGTGAAATAATGGAAGGAGAGGATAACGATAACTGTTCATGAAATTAATCAAGTGATCCATAAAACATTTTGCAGTAAGAATATATGCACCAACCAACAATCATCATGACCAAATAACAATTACTGTGTACTTAACTAGTTCACTGTCCAATAATCAAATATCCAACATAGTGCCATCACAAGACAATATGCACCCCACACAATTTGTAAGAGGTTCTGTTCCCTTCATTCACACACTTTTCATTTTATAACAATTTACGAACAATATCCATTCCCAATATGTAACTATCAAAATCAACCACTGCCCATGCATTTCTTCAATCCACCATAATACTAAAAAAAACATGTTTTCAAATTAACAATGAAGTCGCTATCACTGCAATCGGGCCCATCATTTAATTGCAATGACATTCGTTGAACATATATAACAGTAACCAAAATAATCAATACCGAAATGCCACACTCGGATTGACCATTAAACATACAACCCACAGTCACCATTTAGACCCAACTTATGCACATGGTAATTCGCCTCGGCAATGTAACTCTGCCATTGTAAAAAACAATTCAATGTGGCTTAAAGAGATGGGCCATCCATCCAATATGATAAAGCCTCTACAACATGCCCTTTATAACAAATGATCGATAAACATGATTAAAACTCTGTGAAACTCAAGCTATCCATACTATACCTAGTGTGTAGCCACCCAAAAAACACGATGCAATATTTCCATTTTACAAAACCAAACACACAGTCACGACAATAGCTCAATTCGTTGCTAAGTCATAAACACAACACAATATTACTTCGATTTAGTCCAACTGTGATCAACTATGTTGTGCAATTTCAGGCTTAAACAATCAAACAATCATAAGGATATAGTTCCCAAAGTCATCTGGTTCAATAATTGTTCGGCCCCAAAATAAAACCACAGTTACCACGACCATTGTTTATTTTGCAAACACACAACGCGACATGAGAATCGTCAAGCATTTTCATCAATGCTAGCTAAACATTCAAATAATCATCAGTGCAAATACCAGTGACTGTGTATCTACCAAACAACTCGTCACTGTCTTAAAAAATCAACAACCTAACAAGCTGTGGCAATTATGCATACCCACACATCCAATCGAATCGGGACAGAGGCCCTTTCCATTAACGATACTAAGCTATCAAAATAAGGTGAGTAACTGTGTACTTTGAAAGTGAAACTGGTAATGTAGGGTTTACCACTATTATAACCGAGCCAGTGACTATATACCGACCAACATGACTGTCATACGACCAACTGAACGAGCCTGTTCTCAAAATAGTCGACAATTATACAACCATCGAAGTAGTAAACCCAAGAGGCCCGACTGGTATTCTCTATCACTCTTCAAACAAGAGGGCCAAGGTTTGTTGCATAACCAACATGGGGAGAGCAGATCCACTCTTATAATGGTGAGAACCCAAGGCTAATGGTGTATACGCAGAGAGACCCATTCATGGACAGGTAACGAATTCATGACAGGGGGTCACAACAGAAAAGTGAAGCTTAAATATGGCCTGGAAATGTTATTTAATGCACTCAGGGTGTAAACCTTGTGTTATTCTAGCGAACAATCCTAGCCCAAGGATGAAGACAAGGTCAAGAAACAACACGAACCTCATTTCGTGACCCCTGGTGGTGCAATCAATCAATAACGAAGTGAACCAAAAAATAAAGACGCAGAAAACCGTTGACCATCAAACTCATGAAAGCCAGGGACTGGGTTTAGTGATAGGCATGAAGATAGCTATCCTCCCAAGACTAAACAAAAACCCTCCCACCAAAAAATGGTGATAACAAAGAGCTATCACCCAGGGAGACCAATAACCTCTATGAATTCAATATCATTGCAGGAGGAACCATCCAACAATAACCAAATTTCACACAGTTTCAATACTTATGAAAACACAAACCAATACACTTGACACAATAATCATTTCATAACCAGAGCAGAGTCAGGAATGGCCAAAAAAAAAGACATACCTGTGATCGAATTCCTTAAAATGAGAGATGGCTGAGCGGTTCCTTCTTGCTAAGAAATCAGAGCATAACCACAACAATAAGACCGAACAATAGCTTGGCTAGGGTGTTGGCTAACGAGAGGAGTAAAGGTGATGTGCAATAAATGCTCATCACCTCCACCCACAATTCATTACTTCAATAGTACATGCCAACAAGCCCTCCATTAACACCATCAATCAACCCATGCATCAAGACCATCACCATATTTAAAACCAATAGACTATACCACCTTTCTAACTTATTCCATAACATAATCCAAGTTCCATATAACAATTCGCATAACCATTAGCACTATGACCTTGACAAATGCACCACCAACGTTCCATACCATATGTGTATTAAACATATAACTCAATTAAATCATATAATCATCACTTGTTAGCTAGGATCCAACCATAATCATTAAGACTTTTATGCATGTAGTATAGTATATGGGGTAGTTAAAATCCCATCCCTTTGCATTGTTTCTTATTCCTTCCTAATTGTTTGCAAGTGGTATTTGCCGAATTAGGTCCCTTTTCTTTGCATTTGTTATAGCATTTTGCCTCTCTCAAATTTGTCCTTCATGTAATTTTACTGACATGTTTGTTGTGCAGGTGTGATAAGAACATACATCAATGACATTAATGAGTAAGATAGGTTGTAGTAACATAAGGAATCAACACCTCATAAGATCAAATCATAACCGATAATAACAAGATCTTCATCAACCATGTAAGCCGTGTCACACATCATCATAACATAAAAAAATGAACAAATCTGATCTCCAATGGTTCGAGGGGGTCCCACCTACTAGTATTATTTAGTTTTTATAATAATGGGCTTTATCAACACTTTGCGGGTGGAACTTCATTGACAATTTTAATCGTCAACACCATGGACATGTTGGGTGCCCTTGCTTAGACTCAGTGCACCATAGACCTTGTCAACTTGCACTAGTTTGATGCACCAAGAGAAGCTTGGAATGGAGATTGGTGAGGAAATGCAAAGAAGGTTGTTGTAGGAAACCTCATCTGTAGACATGCACTATGTATTATGAATAAGATTGACATAGAGGGCTTAATTGACTTGGTTGCTTGTTCTACATGTAGACAACACTAAGGGGTTATGATGGACTATAGAAGTGCATTCAAGCACAAGTATCCATGGATCACAATTGTGGGATGCACTTGTTGGGTGCACATCCACTGAGCACATATCCACTGGATGCAATTGGACATAGTTGGGTTTACTCGAATGAATTTGGGCATAGTTGAGCAAACTCAAATGAATTTGGGTGTACTCGAGCATACTAGAATAGATTTGGGCATAGTCAGGTACACTTGGATGAACTTGGATGGTGTGGATGGACTTGGATGACTTGGGAATAATTAGACAAACTAGGTGGACTTGGGTAGATTTGGATGGATTTGGTGGTCTTGGACAAACCTAAGATGACTTGGAAAAAATTGGGATGATTTAGGCCAACTTGGGTGAACAATTAGTAGACAAGTCTCCAAAGGGAAGCTAGTTTATGGATGACACTTGGGTCCACCTTAGAGTGAAGGGCCTTGCAAGTGTAAGGAAAGTCTCATATAAAAGAGGATGCCTCAAAAGTTATAATGCAAGAAGGGAGGATCATTCATTAAGAGTGTAAATGAGCTTTATGATTTTGATAATTTTAGGGCTAGGTATAGTAGGGAGAATTGCATTGACTAAGGGAGAAGAAGAAGAAGACAATACCTATAGGAAACAAGCCTGTAGTTTCTTTAGGGATTGCATTATGCAAGTTTGTTAGGTAGTACACAAAAGACTATTTTCCTTAGATTGATTGTACATTTGTAATAGGGTTGAAGCAAGAGGTTGCAACTCCCTTGATGTACATCTATGACATTCTTCTTATAATAAAGTTAAGGCACTTGCCTTGGGTGCCGCCTATACATGTGTGTTGTGGACTCTTTATGATCATTGGATGTTAATGTTCTTTGCCTTACTTTGTGTTGGATAAATGTTAAAGTATTACTGGGATGTTTTAAAGGTTGTGGTTGGATGTGTACCTACTATTGAATGAATTTGGTTAAGTAGGACTTAGTTTCATTTAAATATATTGTAGCTTAACACAAAGTTATGGTCATACCTTAAGTGAAGATATGTAGACTAGTTGTAGTAGGAACATAGTGGGCAAGGCCCCATGAATGAGGCAAGGCAATGTCACATGAACTTAGGTGGAGAAATAGATTTGGGAGAAACTCAAATTTGCAAAGAAAAATTTGGGTAGATTGTTGGTCTGTGACAATAGGACATTTAACACTTCAAGGTACAATTGTTCATCTAGGAGTTCATGCAAAATTCTATACTTCCTTCCCCTAGGAATGTAGAGTATTTGATAGTGTCTACTTGCATAAATGACATTCATGGGATAAGAGTATGATATGATGAAGATAAAATGAAAAACAATAGCTTACATCAGCAATAGCTCAAATCAACAATTGATCATACACAGTTCTTCAATTAATTCATACACAAAAATTTGGTTTCTTGTTAGATCCATGTTTCTTTTCAAACAAGTTGGGGATTTTCTTTTACAAATATAACACTTAAATATGTAACATAAATCTAGTGTCTTCATTAAAATAAATCCCATACATGTTTGAACGTTTCTCTTATTCTTTTCAAGCTAACCAATTTGCTACTATAGGGATCATGGAAAAAATAAGGACATTCAAATTATTCCTCTTGAAAACCCTTTTAAATTATGTTGCTACATGTGTCTCACATGTCATACGAAATGAAAATCACCGCATAAGTCAAACTACAAATTTGGAGACAATACATAGTGGAAACTCTATTATCAAAGTTGGATTAATAGGTGAAAGAAATTGAAAAAGCTACCTATATAGAAAGAATATTAATACCAAAGTAAAACAATTGAAAATGAATAAACAATTGGATGTACAACCTAATGGACTTAAAGACCAATCAAGATAAACATTTTTTAAAAACAAACTAAAATCAAGCAAGATTTTTTTTATTCATGAACGTAGGAAAATCTAACCCTAGAAAGTAGGAATGAAACAAAAACTTAAGTACAATGTTCCTAACCTAAGCTAGATGGGCTTAGCAAAGATTAGGTGAAATTATGGAGCTAATGTAGCCATTGAAGAACTTCAAGATTTCTAGGAAAATTAGGGTTATGCATAGGTCTACAAGACTAGTATGTTTTACAATGCATCATTGAATATAAAGAATTGTGGTGAAACCTATTCACAATAGGAAGCATTAGATACTTACTGCTTTGTGGAGACCACTGAGAAAATAAAGACTCTAACCAAGTTTCAATGGCATCATGAATATGTCCATGATAATCCTAGAATGTTGGGAAGGAATATGAAAGAAGAAAGCATGCTTGATCATGATGATTGATTGGTTGTTCTGAGATGATATTCTTCAAAGATATATCTCTGCCCCACCTATTCCTTTCATTGCACATGACATTTGGTTGTGAAATCAGGATTGCTTCCTCTCGATGTTCATAAATTTCAACAAGATCCTTATGATCTTCGAAAGAAAACCCATAGTGTATATATTTCCCAAGCAACCTTTGTTCATGATATTCCACAACTTCAGGCTTAATATTATCAATAGATGATTTGGTTCCACCTAAGTTCCCCTCTAGAAAAGGGATATGATCATAAGTTATAGAACCATCAAACACTGCCTCCTTCATCTCTTGATCCTCAAATTGTATGTTGTATGTGCGTGAGGGATGACCAAATAATCATCATGGTTGTACTCTTCCTCGATCAGAGCCTGGACACCATTCATTTCTCTTTTTGAATAGATTTACAACTGGTAGCTTTGATCCCTCCATGTGACCACATATTTCATGATTGGAGATCTTTAATTCACCACTAGTTTGCACTTCATTCATGGTTTGAGTGAAGAGACATAACTACATGATGGCTCTCATTACTTTGTGTATGTATTTACATATGTGTATGGAACCTCTATGCTTTGATTTCTTATGTGATGGACTACTGGTAACATACCCTACTTTTCCCTATATTACAACATCGGTTCTGTTACTAGTAGTTTTGAACCTGGACATACAAAAGATCACATAGATGATAACTTTACAAGATATACACTAATGGTGGGAGTGAAAAATTGAAAACTACATCAAGAATTACGCAAGAAGGAACAACCTCATGCTAGCAAAAGCTAGATCATGAGTTTTCTTAGAGACTCACGAACGATTCCTGGAGCCTATCCCAGAATCCATATTCGAGTAAATTAACAAATACGGTAATGCGTAAATTGAATTCCGACGAAAAATTAACGCTCAAGCTTATAAACAGAGGGAGAACAAACTTGCGTGAGTGGGTTGAAAGAAACTTTGAAGATTATATAACAAACCAAGCCATTGAGGATTGAACTTCCCTTGACAGAATAAAAGAAAAATTCTACACCGAACCGCATAAAGGATTTTTGTGCACCGCCCCAAGACCAATCCATAAATTTATGCTTGGAAAATGAGTCAATGACATTGTTGAGTACTGACCTTGACTAAGCATACCGCTACCGAATAGTAACTTGGAAGAAAAATACGAGAATTGGGAATAATTCCTAGAAGAAAAGTGCAAGGATAAAAAATAAGCATTGGACTACTTTATGGGAAAATAAATATGGCCATCACCACCGAATCCAAGTAATTCGGGGTGATTATAGGGGGTTGGTTGATATGTGAGATGTCATAAGAAAAAGAAGAGCATATTAGAGTTTATATGATTTAAGCATAAATGTATTCAAGAGGAAATCAAATTTACAAGTAAATGATCGACATTCAAAAATTGGAGTGGGAGAAGAGGCAAAATAAAAGAGAGAAGATTTGTGATATGTGGAGCAATAAGAATTTGAAGAGAAAAATAGTCGGGGAGGATCAACCTGATAGAGCATGTGAGAAGCATGAGTTTGACATGAATCGACCAGATCCGACAATAACATCATCCGTGGTGACCCCTGATAGAAATAATGAAGTACAATTAGTAGAGGCTAGAATGGGCACCCATCAACTTGAAGACCAACCCAAAAACATGGATTATGAAGAGACATGACCCACAATATGCACTCCTCCTGTTCAAGTAACTAACTCTCGCATCAAAGAATTCCTCTAGCAACAGCTTTAGATCAATGAACAGTCTGCAAGGCTATGGTATAGAACTAACGAGCATGGGAATATACGTGATACGTTCATAGTCGAGCCAAAAATAAACCTAAAAGAAGCCGATAACATGCTCAGCCACCTCAAGGATATCATGATGCTAACCCCCCTGCCAGAGCTCATATCAAAGGAACATAATAATTTAGTAGAGTATAGCCACAGACCGACACGCTCGTTGGAACGACATATCATCGAGTATAAAGATCAAATTTGTCAAACTGAAGAAATAAATCCCAAAGAAAAGAAGGAACAACTAGTTCTCAAATACTGTCCGACAGAAGATCGACCAATAGATGAGTCAACACAACAACAACTGATTAAAAGTACGACACCCCAGTCGAAACCCTTGATCAAGAAAACATCACAAAAGTCTATTGTTCTTAAAAAGAAATCAACAATGGGACTCAATCATATTCCCATTTATGAGGGAGACAAGGATCCAAAAAGACATTGGTTTATGTGAAAAATTCTGGGACACGGTAGACATCACAGATGAGGATAAACAAATGGCATAATTTGGTGCAACTCTTCGACAACGCAATCTTACATGGTTTATGAATTATATAGAGAATACAAATTGGTCGAAATCAGACATAAAGAACCACTTCCTATATTATTCAAAGTCCAAGATGTTTCACATTTGTCTAGACAAAAACTTAAAGAGATAAATAAAAGACCAGGAGAGTCAGTGCGTGAATACAACAAAATATTTAAAGACCTCCTCAGCCAAATTCCGTCGACCATTGATCAAGAATTACTAGTACAATGGTATGTAGCTGGATTAATACAGCGAATTTGAACACCATTTTGCCTCTATGGGATAAACACATGAAAAGACACATTGCGGAATGCAAAACACGTCAAATCAGATGATGAAGTCCCATCAACTTCTTCGTCCACAGAAAAAAGTCTAGAGGAAAAAATGGAGGAACTTCAACAGTTTATCAAAAATTTGACTTTAAGGAGAAATGAGGTGTGGTGTATTGTATGCTATGAAGACGGTCACACAAAAGACACCTACGGTCTCAACAATCAAGTGACAGGAGTAGCAAGCACATGACAAGTGCAAGCCGGGACATATTTAATATATGTGAGGCCTTTATTGACCATACTGTGAAAGACTGCTCGCATAACTTGAAAAACACCAAATGGTGCCATATTTGTGAATCTCATAGCCATAGAGCATCTGAATGTCGATTAAACACTTGAACTAGAACAAATGTGCAAACAATTTATTCTATAGAAGCAACCGACTAGAATACTGACTATGGAAGAAGAAATGACTATTATGGTCGAGGTCGAGGCAGATTTCAGGGCCGTGGTCGATGTCGAGGTCGATCTTACTATTTTAGCTGCTGGAAAGAACACCACATCAGCCCCGACTTCCTAATAAAATATCAAATCGACTTAAAATTTTGCAACATATGTGGTGTCGACAATCACTCACTTGAGGATTGCCCGATAGTACTTGATAAAATAATGAACAAAAATACTGTGAACTTATTCCACAGAGTCCTAAAACAAGAAATATTAAACTCAAAGAATCTATATATTATTACAAGATCAAGAGCAGGATGAGATATTAATAAAAATCCATCACAAAATTGACAAACATGGAACTCTAGTCCATTCCCAAATCTTGACAAAGAAGATAATATCATGAGGGAAGCACTCAAATTCTTTAAAAATACTAACCAAGAACATTAGAACAGAGAAAAACAAAATGAAGATACAATATAAGAATTTATGAAACTCTTAAAATAAAAGAACTCAGTCGGTCAGCTGCTAGACTTACTTTTCATCCTAAGAGAATATAAAGAGGGACATAGACCATCCAAACATTGCAGACAACTATGTTAGAGGCATAAATATTATGACCCACAGGTTGACTTGGAAATTCACGGGGTAACAATTGAACATGTAGTCGTCGAATTTAGATCACAAGTAAATATCCTTCCTTAGGACACATGGATATGGTTGGGTCGATTCTCATTATCATCGACATTGAACTATCTCAAACTTGTTGACCAAATATTAATAGAACCTATCGACATACTCAGAAATGTGGAAACACAAATTATGGGTATACTGACTTCAACCGACTTCTAGGTAATCAACTTGGTCGAAGGAATGTCCACTTACCCAACACTTGTTGGTCGACCATGGGGATGACAAATGAAAGCACTATCTCCCTCGAAAGAGATATAATCAATGTAAAGGGGAGTGATAAAAAAATAATTACCCCCCTAGACCCTAAAGAAGGGAAACTTTGGATGGAGTCATGGGATGAAGATCAAGAAGATCGATGTTGATACCAGATAACAATGAATAGAGAGATTATGTTGAACCAAATGCACAAGGAGAAATTTTAACATAATCTCCCCTTTTAGGCGAACACAACTCTATTTCGACTTTATATAATTGTTAGATAGAAAATTATGAAGCACATTCAAAAGAATGCTGGTCCATCAAATCCATTCCAATAAAATGTCCAAGAACATGTTTTTCAATCCAAGTAGTACCCATAGTATATGAGAAAAGGCTCCGATAAACACCCACTCTAATCCCGACTGACAATAGGAAGAAAAATCCACTGCACTATAACGAACAAAACACACCATCGACACACATCGAAGAAGTTTCTAAATTGGTTTGAGAACATGACATAACTCAAAGCCGGGTGGAAAATTTCACAGGCCAAGCTGCAAGATGGTGGGAAACATGTTCCCCAAGAGTACAAACATGGACAACTGTATTGAATTATTTTATATAATGATTTGGAGAAAATAAGCTAGCTAAAACAACCAACATTACCCTCTTCAAAACTGAATACAATCTCATGGAGCACATTCACTGCTACGATAACAAATGCTGCAGAATAGGCTATAGGGATGAAAGGGTATGGCCGCATATGTTTCTGAATAAGTTGGATGAAATACCAAAAAAATGGTACAAAATTGAAGAACCATGTGGTCACACACTCAAATGGTCTGACACTAAAGAAAATTTTATCAGATATTTTGAATTCACCTCGGAGGAGGAGCACTTAAGAGAAGCATCCCAAAAAATCAAAAGTTTTCTTGAAAAACCAACACTAGTCACGTAGAAAGAAAAAGAGAAAATGGCGGTCGACCTAGGATCAATATCGACATGCCACCTTATTTCGACGGAGAATAATGAAAGTATAACTACTAGACAAATCAACATGGAAAACATAAGTTTTTTGGACCAAAGTTTTTGGTGGAGAAGTAATCAACCATCAATAGAAAATTACATAAAGTCAATATCAAAAGTAACCAAGGAAGAGAAGGATGATATTGCACAACCTGAATTCCCATAAATTTCATTAAAGTCGAAAAAGGGGAATGACACCTTGACGAAGCAAAACCACCAGAATGGATGAATTCTGAGATAAAGGCAAAGGAGTTTAATATATCAAATGAATATCGACCTAAGATGGCTCAAGTAGGTGATTACTAGTCGAAAAAGTAGACAATTGATATAGTCGACCTATTGAGGGAGTACCAAGATGTGTTTACTTGAGACTTTAAATACTTAAAAGGGCTTGTACAAGAAATGGGGGAAATAAAAATTGAACTCATCCCCGAGGAAAAAACAATTAAAAAATGACCTTATAAACTAGCACATAAATACAAATCGATCGTCCAGAAAGAAATTGATGAAATGTTAGCAACATGAATAATATACTCGATCAAAAAATCATAATGGGAAAGTCCCATGGTGGTCCAACCAAAGAAGCACGACCCTAAAAAGCTAAGAACCTGCATTGACTTCAGAGGACTCAATAAAATGACACTGATAGATCCATTCCCCATTCCGTTTGTGGATGAAACAATCAACGAAGTCATGGGCCGTGAATTCTATTCCCTTACAGATGGGTTCTTGGGATACAACCAAGTACCCATATCCAAATAAGACCAACCAAAGACAACGTTTGTATCCAAATTTGGCTCCTTTTCTTATAGGGTAATTCCATTTGGGCTAAAGAATGCCCCTATAGTTTCTTGAAGGATAATGGTGAAGGCATTTCAAGAATACATCTGCAAGACAATGGCTATTTATTTCGATTATTGGACCATATATAGCTTATTTAGAAACCACATACAATGGCTTAGGTTAATGCTTGAAAGATGCAAACAAATTCAATTGTCCATAAATATTAAGAAATGTATCTTTGCCACCCCAATTGGCATCCTCTTAGGACATGTCGTATGTAAGGATGGCATGAAGGTAGATATGGAAAAAATTAAAATCATCCTCGACTTAAAACCACCTGTCAATCAAAAGTAGATAAAAATCTTTCCAAGGAATATTGGGTATTATAAAAAGTTCATACACCATTATTCAGACATTTCTTTTCCAATGGACAGATTACTTTGGAAAGAAGTTGAATTTAGATGGAGCCATGACTATCAAGAGTCATTTGAATTCTTAAAGAAAAATTGGTCGAAGCCCATATAGTTAAATTTCCCATCTGGTCAAGAAGACTTCATGTACATGTCGACACATCGATTATTGTTGTAGGATCGATTCTCACACAACCATATGATGACACAATCGACCATCCTAACGCGTATGCCATTCAAAAGCTAAATAAAGTAGAAATAAATTATTCGACTACAGAAAGAGAATCCCCATTGATGATCTTTGCACTACATAAATTATGACATTATTTACTCAGGAACATGTTTACATTTTTTTACAGATCACCAGGCCCTGAAGTATCTAGTTAAAAATATCGTGGACCAAGGGAAAATTTGTTATTTGCTATTGCTATTTTAAGGATTTGAATTCGACATAATAGTCAGACCAGAAAAAAAGAATGTCCGACCCAACCATCTGTCATGACTAGAAATGAGGGAGGACCCGAATGTCATAGAAGACAACCTTTCAGATGCACATTTATTTCGTATTGAAGCAACCCCAAAAGATATTAAATAAATAACAAACTTTTTGGAAGAGGGGAAGGCACCTAAAGATCTCCTTGTAAATAAAAAGAAGGTCCTAGCTCTAAAACCAACACCATTCACTATCATGAATCGATATCTATATAAGTTGGGTCTAGAAGATGTCCTGAGCAGATGCACCTTATAGCAGGAACGAAAAAACATAATCAACGAAGCACATAACAAACCGAATGTAGGTCACTTCCAGGCTCACATGACAACCTAAAAGATACTCCAGGAAAGTCTGTGGTGGCCAACCCTACACAAAGACTATCAGGAACAAGTAAAAAAATGCAACAACTGCTAAAGAATGGGTTGCCCTCTATGGAAAAATGAATTTCCTTTGTAGTTGGTAAACTCTAGTTTACCATTTGAAAATTTGGCCATCAACTTTGTCAGACCTTTTCCACAAAGAGAAAAAAGAATAGGTACAAAGTACATTATTACCACAGTTGAGTATGTAACTAAGTGGGAAGAAGTAGAGCGAGTAGAATCATGTACTAAAGAAGTTGCAACAAAATTCATCTATGAGAATATAATAACAAGATTTGGATGTCTAGTAACATTAATCAATGATCAAGGGATACACTTTTTAAATGAGATAATCCAAGTCCTTCTCAAGAAATTTCTCATTGACCATAGAAAAACAAGTTTATACCATCCTTAAGTAAATGGTGTGTTGAATCGTTCAATAAAACATTACACAAAGGACTTACCAAAATCCGTGGAATCGACGAGAATGACTGGGATGATAAAATTGGTGCATTTCTATGGGAATATAGGTCTGCATATAAGATATCGACTGGCCAGACCCTTTTTAAACTGGTCTATGGATAAGAAGTTGTGATTCCACTCCACTTCTGGGCCAATTCAGATACATTGGCATATGTTGCCAAGTTCGACCAAGGAAGAGGTTTGAATGATATAATATACTAGTTGAACAAACTTGAAGAAGGAAGGTTGATAGCAATACATCATCAAGAAGTCCAGAAGCAACAACAAAAGCCTTGTAATGATCAACATTTAAAGAAAAAGGAAATGAATAATGGAGATTTGGTCTTATTTTATGATAGTCAAGTTAAAGGAAAATTGAGAAAATTAGAAACAATGTGGCCAAGACCATACATTATAGAACACATTCGACCAACAAGAGTTGTATAATTATGAACTTTGTTGGGCCACCCATTTAAAAAATTAATTAAGGGAGCCCGTCTAAAGAAATACAACACATAACAAGATTGAGACCTTTTGGAAATTTCCTCATTAAAATAATGCCAAAATGGATTGACCATAACTGAAATATTATATGTAACAGTTTGGTTGAAGTCGAAAAATGTAAACTAATAACTTTATTATTAATTAAAAATCGTTTTACACTAATAAACTAAATTCAGTTGTAAAAATTTAGGTATGAAAATTTTTACTGGAAAATTCAAGTATTAAGGAAGTCCCAATCAACAAATATTTTTGAAAAACCAACAAAGAGAAGAACATAGAGAGAAAGAAGCCCCTGGTCGAGCCACATAACTTTAGAAGAAGGCAGATGAAAACATAAGCGACATAGAAATCCATCCCCAGATTTACGACAATTACTTATTAGGTGGCAGTTGATCGAGCGAGGAAGAACTCTATCAAGCGAGCGTAGAAAATTTGAATCAAGCCAACATGGATCAAGAGAACGAATGTGTCACACAAGTAAGGGGGAGTACAACAACTCAACAAATTGATAGAATAGTTACCAAGATTATTGACGAAGAAACACCGACAACAGAAAAATCGATGACAAAAAATCAACAGTTGGGCAGCTCACGTATCGACCGCAGATTAACAGAGGGGACCCAGTCGATTTGGCACGTGAAAAAAACGACTACGAAAAACATGATGCAAGAAATGACAACATATTAAAATAGTGAGAAGAAAGGATCGATGAACAATTCAAAAACATTGATGACCAACACAACATAGAAGACTATTGCATAGCCACTACTATAACTATTGACCAACATGATGCGTATGACCATCCATTAAAAACTATTGCAATTAATACCCGACATGAATCACATGCATGTCAACTCAACACTGACAGAGACGTCCCCTTGCATGAGTCAGCCAACCCATCAATGATTATGACCAAGGCATGCAAATCCATGGAATAATTAGAAACATTTAATACAAACATGTCGCTCCCACCTATAAATCTTGAGGACGCTTATGACTTTTCTTTGTTGTTACTTTCTCCTCTGCAACTAAGTGTTGAGCCAACTTAGTACATGAGTAAACCAATTATTCCTCTGGATTTGCTGAACACAATCGAAATTGACGCAGATATGCCAAAAATTAAGGGTCACGTCTCCAAAGCAGTGGTAGAGTCAAGGGAAAAGCAAAAATTTGACAAAGCTACTGCAACACCACTTCAAATCTAGATGAAAAATATCTGATAGTCATGGCTAGAAGAAATGGATTGGAGCAAGAAGTGGTAGAAATTCACTAAATAGGGCATGGAGGAAGGTCGAAATATAATTCCTTGAAAAAGCAGGAATTAGGCACCTCTTAGGAGCCTCGCAAATCATCGACTTAAGTCATTGGAAGGAAGATGAGGCCAAATTCATAGTCAACCAATACCATGAAGGATATATCTAGCCCAACAAACTGATAGCAATCACATGGGGTCTCATTCATAGAATCATTGGAATTCTAAAGGTAGGGGTCAAGGTACAAAAAAATCACCAATGAAAATGACTGGATGCAGTTCTTGACCGGGATGAAAACAACTAAGAATTCAAAAGTCCTACTCATTAACAAAATCCTATACCTACATGCCAGATGGATTGCGACCATTATATCTTTGTGTTTTACATGAGTAGGTTGGGATTCCAATGTAAAAATGACCATGATAGAGTTGATTGGCCAAGTCTTCCAAAAATCAGAAGTCTTCAACTAGGGAAAATAGTTGGTTGACATCGTCCATACAAACTACAAAGAGTGCTAGAAGTCAGGTATGGAAATCAAATTCCTTTCCCCGATAATTTGGATTGCAATGGAGAAGTATATCCCGGTCGATGACCCTACCTTTACTGTAAAGAAAGTATTGTCGATGGAGAAATATCGAGTTTTTACAAGAGAGGAAGGTGGTGCCTCCAAATCACTACCTCCACAAGATATGCTTCAGATATGGGTTGTAAACTTAAAGAATGCCTTGCATAAATGGCGTGTTGAGAAAGCAGTTCATCGGGCCTCACTGATACCCTGCCATAACCAATTAGAACTCGACTACACCAAACTTTGGTGTGGACTCGAGTCGAATCTAGAGCCAAAGGAATTATACTATCGACTGACAACAAAAGAAATTTTCGAGGAATTAGAAAGACAGATGGGAGAGGACTTGGAGATTCCCCTGAAATCATCTAGCCAATCTTGCTGTTGGTACTCCCTCTTACTGACGCAGAGTAGAAATAGGAAAGAGAAGTAGAATTATACACTATCCCTTTTGTGGAAGGTATAGAAATGCCAACAATTTTCCCTGCAAGGCCCTTTATTGCAAAAAGGAAACAACTAGAAAAGAAAGACAAAGGGAAAAAGGCAGTTGAAGTTGAAGAAATCTCATTTTACACAGAGCATATTAGGTGAGAAACATTTTAGTCCTACGAAGGAATTGATTTTGATTACCTAATAAGCCAAGATAAGTTGGCTAGTATCACAAGTAAAATTTCTGAAAAGATCAAGCAGTCAAAGAAGTATACCTGGCAAGAGACAACTATAATGAAGAAAATTTTAAGCTCCTCGGTTGGCCCACGAATGAAGGAGGATATAAAATAATCTAAAGAAAATAAAGAACATGCCAAGCATATCAAATCCATGATTCAACAGATTGAAACAAGGGGGAAAAATAAGCAATATATCCTTGATAGCCATAGCACCATTATTACCTCGACATGGATAAAAAAGACACACACATAATTAGAAATCATGAAAAGACCGGTCCCAAGCAAGAAAAGAACATCTGAATTGAAAATTGATCTAACAAGAGAATATCCACCAGTCAAACTAGTACCAATAGTTGAAGAACAATTGTAGAAGAAGAATAAAAGACAACTCATTCTTGAGCAGTCTTCAGAAGCTAGAAAGTCATATCAACCAACCACATCAGTCGATGAAGAAATTGAAATCAACAAACCAAAGGAGCACAACTTGATCCTAGAAGTATCAACATAATCAACTCAGCCGATTGAAACTGAACAACACTAGGCCATCCACCAGGAAGTTGACATTCATAAACCACAACAAGAAGAGATGATGCAAGACATACCTCCATAACCAAGACATGTAGAGCATCAAGAAAACTTAGAGGAGAAAGAACCATAAGGGGAGGAGCACATCAAAGAAATTGTTCCAGAAAACCCTCCTCTCGACTTGACTAGGGATAAGGAGAAGAACGCAAAACAAGGGCCACAACATAATCAACAACCCCCTTTACAACAAGAAATACATGAGGCACAACATAAGAAGTCATATGAAGGAGGAAAAGTCGAGCAGGTATAGACATCTTCACACCAACAACAAACAACATAAGGTAAGGATAAAGAAGAGCATTCAACAAAATCCACAGAGAGGGTAAGAAGAAGAAGTAATCAAGAATACTCATCAAAACAACACGACTTTGTAGCCCATCAAGATCAACTACAGAAGCTACATTTGACCCAACGAAAATATCTGATCAACACTTGTTCGACTTATATAAAGTTATCTCGCAGGAGTCATCTAAGAGATGGAAGAAAGTTATCAAGGAAGGAAACACACTTTCAAAGATAAAGGATGAGCAAAAGAAAATGTTACAAGAGTGCAAAGAAGAAGTCAAGAAACACTTGGGGATCGAGCAATTGGTAGAAAAGGAAAACCCCATGGCAGAATTCAAAGTCCTAGTGTAAATTTTGGTAAAATATAATACAACAAGTCAACAACAAGTCGAACATCTTCAATAGGAAAAAGAAGTCATGCAACACCAACACAGCCGGGTAGTTAGGGACATTAAAAAAATTTAGGAACACACAACCACCATGTTGACTTCATAATACACCAAATTCAAGGAGGTCAGACAAAACTTGGAAGAAACCACCAAGCATACAACAAATTTAAATTCAATGGTAAGTAATTGACCCTCCTACTTTGCAACTACATACAACAAACTTAGTGAACATAAAGTTGTGGTTAAGACCATAGAAAAAACTAGAAATATGATGACCGACATAAAAATAAAAGACCCCCTCGCAAACCAGCTAGCCAAAGAAAGAGTATTGGAAACACACCTATCACAACATGAAAAAGAATGGAAGAGGGAAGGACACAAAGCATATACATAAACCAACAATGCAATCCTTCACCTTGCACAAGTCAGATAAAATATTGAACATATAGAAAAACATATTGACCCCAAGTCAACTGCAGTACACCAGGTAGAAATAACAAAAAAACCAAACCTTCTAGGACAAATGAAGAAAATGGGTTTGGAAGCACAACATTAAATTAATGCATGGTATGAATTTACTCAACACCTGCAACAAACAACACCTAATATCCTCCAGACAACCTTTGAAGTCAATCCAGAAAGAAGAGAAGAAAGAACAATCGAGTTAATCAGGGACAAAGGACCAATTCCAGAAGGACATTCAAACAAACCTACATATCTTCTTCGAACATCAACAAATCCAACACCAAAGAATTCTCTCTCTCTCTCTCTACCAAATGTATTAAGCAAACCCCATATTGCTTGGGACGAGCAAGGAATTGAGGTCGGGGGAGATGTTGTAAGGGCTAGTTGACTCTGTCTACTAGACCAAATAGTCAACTAAGAATTATTCGGTCAAATTTCAAAGTAAGAATTATAGGTAGATCGAAGTATCTGTTAAGATGAACAACCGAGGCAATTAAGTAGTTACAACTACCTAGTAACTGAACATTTTTGTATAAATAGATGATCATGTATCAAGGAAAGTGTCTCTTTTGTACTATATATATATATATATATATATATATATATATATATATATATATAAAGTATTGTTTCTTGGGCTCTTGCTACTTTGTGTATGTAACCTCTATGCTTTGCTTGCTTATGTGATGGACTACTGGTAATATTCCCTACTTTTCCCTACATTACAACATGTAGCTATGAAAAATTCTATGAATTGTTTCCAACTATGAATAGATTTGGAAGGTAACACCCCACACCAATGCTAGATATGTCCTTCCAATCTGAGGGTAAACAACTACCACACTTCCTTTTCTTGATTTTTTTTGTGAAATTGACGTGCACGATTAAATCTGGTAAGATGCCTAAATGCAAAGGTTTTCTCTTCACCATCAAATTTAACTTTAGACAAGAGATTGATTGTCTTCTTTGGCATATCATTTAATGGTCTTAAAAGACTAAAAACATGATCCCATATAGGGATATGGAGAGGAGCCATGGGCTATTAATGCAGTTAAAAAAAATGGCTCCAAGCAGGTTAGCTTGTTGTCCATCCTCTTTCTAGCACACATTTTATTAACATGTCGAAGTGATCCATTCAAAAGTAAGGGGTTCACCCTAGTGAGAAATCCCAATTAGACCACCCCCTTTTTGGCGTAGGTAACCCATCTGGATTATGGCTTGGAAACCATTATTGATTCGGGGTTTACTGGTTATAGACGATTCCACCATTTGCAGTTTTCTAATCCAATAAAATGAAAAACAACTAATCTAAGATGCATGAATGAAAATGAAAGAATTTAGACATATTAATGGAATCAATGAAGCAAACATAGAAGCAAACATATCACCATCATTGTACCCAACAATAAGTTGATTGTGAAAGTAAAAGCAGGACTTTGAGTAAATAGCTGGAAAATCTAGTATAGTATGATATTAAACAACTAATTACAACTATGTGCCTATAGGTTTAGAAAAACATTTCTAGAAAATAGAAATAAGAATGTAAAATATAAACATGAGAAAAATCTACAGTGTAAAGGACATTCTTACAACAACCTTGATGCTTAATAAACACCCAAGAATAGTCCACAATGTCTATAACACATGAATCAAACTTCTCCAAAAACTTCTTGGCCAAAGGTGGCTTCTCCTTGTTAAAAATTTCACCATCAATACATGAAATCTCCTCGAGCCAAAATCCCCTTCTACTTTGAGTTTCTAACATTTATAGCCATTTACAAAATAACTACCCTCTCTTGGCCTTGTGGCCAAGTGGTAGTCTCAATTTTATTCAAGAAATCGCTCCAATCATTTTCTTGAACTTCCAAATTATACAATTCATCCTTTAACATATTCATCCCTTTTCTCCAATAGAACTTTATTATATTTATATTTACATTAATTTTGGTGCCACCTCTTTCCCCTTTGACCATTCAATACATGCTTGACGATAATGTCCAAATGAATAATAAGAAAATGTTTTTATTTTTATTTTGGAGGAATGATGGCTACAACTCCTTTGCCTTATGTTTGCTAATAGACATATATAACTCATGTGTGCTCCCATGCTCAAGATTTGTGCTACATGTTTCCATCACTTATCATTTTGGCTCTACATCTGTTCATTATTCATGCGTAGGTACTTCATCCTTTTATTATTGTTACATTTACACCCATTTAAATGCTCTCTTTTCTCGTAATTGGCTGATGAGTATGACTCTCTGGATAATATTTGCGAATCCATTGCTATATCTTGGCGGGTCCTCCTTTCCATGGTGTCTAGAATCCATGTTTTTATTATTCACTCTTTCATATATAATGTATTCATATTAAAATGTATAATCTCATTTTCATTATCGACACCTAGATGTCATCATGACTGTAAGATATATAAGTTGAAAATATATAAAACTTCAAATAATATTTTAGGAAAATGCATTTAACATAAATAAGTCAATTGACGACTTAATAAAGTGTTCGAGTTTACTTCCTTGACTTCAATATCCTTTCATGGGTTATGACATTGGTCACTTTGATAATGATCTTGTAGACACATTAGTTAAAATGTTGCGTTATCAGGTTTCCAATCCATTAGCAGTGTGCCCATATTTTTATTTTGTGAATCTAAAACAAATGGTAAGGAATTCATAAAACTTAGAGCAACAAAATTGTACATCACAATAATACCTTTCCAATGCTATGAAGAGCGCACAAGAGAGATTTCAGGATCAAAAGTTATGGTGAAAATAATAAAAATTGTGTTTTACAAGTCACAAAAAGATGCATGTTGCACCAAGTTCGAAGTTTTCATGTCGCACCAATTTTAGATTTCACATGCTGCACCAAGTATGAAGTTTGGATGTTGCACCAAATCTGAAGTTCGCATGTCACACCAAGTTCAAAGTTCACATGTTTCACAAAGTTTGAAGTTCACATGTCACAAGAAGTTTGAAGTTTTCATATCACACCAAGTTTTTCGAATCACACCAAAATTTCTTGTTGCACCTTTCAAAAATTTCTTGTTACACCTTCTGAAAATTCCTTGTTTCACCTTCCCAAAACTTTTTGTCGCACCTTCCCAAAACTTTTTGTCACACCTTCGAAAAAAGTTATTGTTGCACCTTCCTAAAATTTCTTATCACACCTTCCAAAAACTCATTTTACCTTTGGGAAAGTTGTGCAATGCTCACAAGTTTTTTAAAAAGGATTCTTTGAGGAAATTGTGAATAATTCATGAACATCAGAATATGTCAAGTTTTGAGGCTCACAAGGGTGAAAAATAAGATTTTTTTATAGTTGGAAAAAAAAGAAGACTTCAAAATATGTACATAATCATTTCAAAAGGTCTAATCTCAAGAATGATTCAATGAGTTTAAAAAATTAGAAGCCCTTACAAGAGGATCACCTGACACAAGCAAACCTTCAAAATATTAACATATAGCTCATGCAAGCATAACTAATTGGCTTAGTACAAAAATCCTGAAGTATTGAAAATATTCCATCACACACAAAACTTGAGATGTGCTTATCATGAAGACTAAAAGAATACCAAAATTTAAGGCATTGAGAAGAAGCATGGGTGAGACCTTCAATCAAAAAACTTTACAAACTTACAACTTTCACATCCAACCTCAGATTTGAAAACAATTTTTTGTAGTGTGTAAAGGAGAGGACAAGATTTATTATAAATGCTTGCATGCTTAGCTTTAGGTCGCACTTCGTCTCTTTTATAACATGCGATGTTCTGACTATCTTGTTGGCAAGGGAACCTTGAATACATGTTTTCATTCTTGTCGATCTCAAAATTAAATTATGAAAATTGCATTGCATTCACAATCTCCAAAAGATATAAACATTTTTTTCATGAGTTCAAATGTCAATTTTGTCCATACCCAAAATTATGTGCGACAACATTTCTTAAAATAAAAGTCCAGGTCCCACTTAAAATGAGGTTCTACATGAATGGGATTTTGTTAGCTTGTCTTGAATCTTTGTCGTACAAGATTTAAATATTCCATTTGAAATTGGTGTGATCCTTAACCCACTAAAATATTTTAGTCCATGAAAACTACCAATTGTCATCTAGAACACCTAGCATTGGCATTCGGTGAAAACACTGATTGATTTAGAAAAATAGTTCCAAGCTAGCCAATGGTGCACAAATGATTTAAAAAGAATGGATGAAGCTACTATTGCTTGAACATAATTGAAATTCATTCAAATCCAAGGGACACAAGAGTGGAAAGTTTATGATACATGGAATTGATACATGGAATGTGACAAATCTGGAATTAGTGAACTTGAGATGCAAATTGACTTGATAAAGAAAATGTCAATGATTAATATGAGGAAGAAAAATTTAGTATGCATTCAATAAAAAACAACCGAGTCATTAGCTAGCAATCATTAATCAATCTCAAAAGAATAAGGTCTAAGAAAATGGAGCATAATTTTGAAAAGGATGGATTTCAAAATTTAGAGGGGGTCCCCCAATTTAGTAGACTCGCAGGATGTTGTGGCCTCAACACAACATTAAATCACATTTATTATGGACTAATTTTTCAATTGAAAATATATGTTCATAAAAAACATTGAAAATTAAAAGATCGTATGCTAAAGTGAGGTCCATGTGCAAGAGTAATGATGTGATTACATAATAATTTAGAGAGTTCCCCCATAGACAATGAGAGGGGTAACTAACATCAACATAAGGTGGTTCCAAATAAATCTTCCATTCTTCTAACAAAATGAACTCATTTGCATAAAATAATTGTTGAAGAACTTACACATATTGAATATGCATGTGAACACATTACAAATTGAGAGAGCTTGAAGGAAGGGAACACCGCAAATATTAAATTGTTATCTAATCCATGATGCCACCTCTTCAGATATTGTAGGAACCCAAGATGATTAAAATGAAAAGGCATAAGTTCCAAAGAGAATGAGGGAGAATAAAAAAAGAATTCTATCCAACCTAAGATGCCAAATCCTATTCTAGAATACACAGGAGAAATACAATGAGAAAGAACCATACGGATTTTATAATAGAAGTAGTAGAAATATTAAGAATCCTAGATTCAACATGCTTCAACTCATTGTTAACACCTATAAAGCAGAAGAAAATGAGATAAAATTGACCATATTATCTCAAAAGGGTGACAATGAGTAAGACGTGAGGAGAATAGAAGATTTGTGAAATGACGAGGGAAGATGCATGAGAAGAAGGGAATGAAGCCTTAAAAGGTGAGACAATGGTGAATGAGGTTGGGAACCCCTTGCAATGTAACACCTTATGTATTTTATGGATACTAATTCTTCTAACTTATGAAATGGTGTGGTAATGGATCACATATGAGCTTGATGATTGATCCATATTAGATCATTATATTATTTTTCATCTATCTTGATGCTTTTAGAGTGGAAAAAATTAGAGGAATCAACTTGCAGGGTCATTTTAGTGGCAGGTCCCAATTTGGAAAATTGGGGTCTGGAGCCTTCTAGAGCCACTTTGAGGGAATTAAATGATGTTTTTTTGGGTTATGGTGTTCCTAAATTTTTCCTACCCCCTTGATAGTGTTCTACACTCCGAGACCTTTCCAATGGTGTAGATCGCGTGTCAACCAAAGTTCATATGCAAAATTTATGCCTATCGTAATTTTACCTATCATGTTGACTACCATGGTACAAGATGATGCCATGTTAGCCCCCATTACTCATGCATATGGGACAACCACATGACAAATTTCAAGAAGATTATAGAAGGTCCAAAACCCTATCACAATTGAGGGTTGAGGAAGTAAAAAACCTACCCCAAGATGGTTATCGGTCTATGTTAAATATCAGGCCACTAAGACGAGAATGAGTTCCATTCTATACTATTGTATTTTGTTCCATAGCTGAGAAAAAAAAACTGGGAGTGGGAAATTAGAAAGAATAACAGAGGGGGTTAATGTTATATAGCATCCTAACAGGCCACAGGTCTAAGGTAACTCCATAAAGAGTGCCTTCTCCTTTGTACTTGCATTATTTCCATACAAGAGAAAAGAGAGAAGAGTAGCCTCACCTTCTAGTTGGGTTTTCTCCCATAAGGGTTTATTAGAGAAAAAATTTGTGTCATTTTGTGGATGGTGTGTGATTGTATTTTACTGTTCTTTATTTTCCACATTGAATCTATTTCATGCATAAGTAGAAAATTAACAACTGAATATTTTTGGAATCTAAAGGAACTTAACCTTCATAATGTAGATTTCAATTTTATTTATCAGATTTGTTGTGACGAACTATTCCAGTGGAATATCCACGAAAATTTACAGATCATATTAGTATCAGAGTAGGTTTTTCTTTTTGGTATTTGTGGAAAGTTGCAGGACCTAGGAATCGACTTAAAGAGAATTCACAAAAGCCCTATCCATGCTAGACAAGTCTGTTCATAATAACCCTCGAGATCTAGTAAAAGAGATATTTGAGTGGTTGGAAGTGAAAGTTGTTGACATTAATAATAATATGAACCTCCTCATGGTAGCTCTAGCAAGAAACCTTGGACCATTCAGAGATGATGGAGGCTCTAACTTAGATATCGAATTAGAGGGGAAGTCAAGAGATCAAGAAGACTCTTAGAGAAGGACATTTTGGGACCAGTTTTAGGAATCACACAGGAGCAAACTGTGTGACAAGTCAACCAAGGAGCATCGTGTGTGGAAGAAAGGAAGGTCATTAGCACATTTTGAGGATCAACACACATGAAAAGAAGAATTTAGTTAGGCCTTTTGGTCCATTTTGTAACGGGATAAGCCCTAATGTAAATGTATAAATATGTATGGGTTTTGGGTAGAAAGTAAGTTTTGAAAAGTTTGGAATGGGAGAGTATGTTATGGATGAGTAAGTTCTGAGCTAAGTGTGCACTGTATGCGAGAACGACAAGGGAATATTGGGTAGAACTAAATTATCATGTGTGAGCGTAGTGCACACCTTTTATAATAAATTATGCTGAATAATAATATACGAAGCCTACCATTGTGGATGTATCCCAATTTCTGGTGAGCCACATTAAAAAATGGTGTCTCTGTGTGATGATTTGATGTGCTTATTTACTGTTATGTTTATTTCACACATGTAATGAATGAATGATTAATACGAATATGATATATGTTGTTATGGTTTTGTGCACATAAGATAAAGGATAATGAATGAATATTAAGTTGAATGGATATGATGAATGCCTCCCTTCTCCTCATGACTATGGAAACCCAGTTCTTGCAGTACCCATAGGTACCTTGGGTGAGACTACCCCTGATTGTGGGTGATGCCAAAAGGGATGGTATCTTTAGGGTTCTGTTGGTGAATTAATGTTGAACACCGAGTCTTCCCACTACACGCCAACAAATGATTATGTTTCCGGGACCATGATTTGTGACTGAGGGGAATGTGGAGACCTACTAAGGAGGATATTGGACGATGGTTGTACACGAAGGAGATCGAGTTTTCTATAGATCAAAATAAGAATCCATGGATCAACATAGAGAAATGGCTACAAAGGTATGTGTTTACAGATTTGCATGAAAGTTTCTTGGTTGATTTCTTGAATATTTTAGCAGAGTGGATCTAGAGATTAACTGAATAGGATGAAACTTTCCGCACTATGGTTTCAAGGAATTGAACCCATGAGTTGATTCAACAAGTTGATACAATAAGAAATAATATATCACACACAATTGATTACTAGCTGGATAATGTGTTGGGAGGTTATGTTACTAAGTTTTCTATAGATTGTACCCAGTCATATAGTACCACTGAAAGAGAGTTCTTTAAGGGTTCACATAGAAGATACTTGAAGTCATTGGTCACTTGAATTAAGATCTTGCTATGTGATAAGGGAGTTATGAATATGAAATCTGATTTTCCTAGTAGCTAAGCGCCTTCTCGCACATAGGGGGACCTAGGGATGAACAAGGGATATTTGAGTGTAAATATGGATGAAAAGAAGGAATGATGAACATATCGACTAAGGATTCCAAGAGAAGAAGGATGTGTGATAGATGAAGAGATTGTATTATTGTGTAGTGGTTAGAGATTTAGGCCAAATAAGAAGAGGACCGTGGTTGAGAGAGAGGGGAAGCACAGTGAGATTGAGGAAAGAGACATTGGCGTGATACTCCAGATTGAAGGGTTTTTGTGCATATAAGTGAAAGACCGCAAACTCAGTCCAATAGAAGAATATCCCACTTAGGTCATACTCTGCATCGAATCCATGACCTCATGTGCATCGCCAATAACTGAGGTAAGATCTGAAATTTTGTCACTTGTAGTTAGTGAGGGAAGTAAAACTAGCAGTATAGGCAGTCAAAGTAATGGAAGTAGTACGCTGAGTCATAATCAACTAGTGTCACCACGGATGAATACTGCATAGAACACAATGGAGGGAGTAGATACCACTTTGAGGATGCCTATGTTTGATGGAGCAGGTTCAAAGGATCCATAAAATAATTTTTTTATTTGTGAAGCTATATGGACAATGAAGAATGTCCAAGATGATGATGCAAATATTGCTCAGTTGGAAATGACGTTCAAAGAACGTATTACTATGGTATATAAAGAATCGGTCTACTATGCCTGTGGGACAAACTAGAACATTAACAAACATTAGGAAAGCCTTGTTGAAAGAATTCCAGAAGCCAAAGTCAAAGTCACAGTGCATTACATAACTAAAGCATATCAAGTAGTTGACGAATGAGTTGGTATGGGATTTTGATAAGAGATTCAAGATCTTAAGGGATCAGTTGGATTTCCAAATTCTATATGAGCAACAAAAGGTGTGGTTTATTGCATAACTCTTTCCACATATACGCTACCCTTTGACGCAACCGAAGATTATGTTCTAGTCAGAAGCCCTAGAGATTGTTATGAGATTGGAAGCATCGCCTATAGGAGAAAACAACACATGGATGGATTAGGTTCAGTCACAATTAACAACACTAAGCATCCAATTACAGAAGATTGCTAAAGGAAAGGAAAAGCACGAAGACGTTTGGTGTGTTACATGCAAAAATGAAGGTAATCATAAGAATGAGTGTCCATATTTTAAAGCGTATTTGGCTACGAGAGCCCCAAATCCTTTAGGAGTATGGTGAAAAATATTTAAGACGATGGGTCATCACCCTACTTCTTTCCCATTGATGAAAAAGTATCAGAGTACTACTAGAAACCTGTTTTGTAACTTTTGTAAGTCTGTCAGACATGATGAAAAGGAATTTTGTGCACTAAATTTGATGAGAGAATGTACTGCAGATGCATACAAAGTCCAAGGGGAAGATGGACCAAAAGGAGGGGTGTCGTAGTATAATACACCGAGAGGTTATAATCAAGGAGGACAAGGACGATTTAGAGGTCATGGAAAAGGGGGATTTGGCAGAGGAAGAGGCCCAATTATATGTTATAATTGTAACCATCCCAGTCATTTGGTGTGAGACTATTTGAATCCTTGTACGACATGTGCTTATTGTTGACAAATGGACCATGCAACATAAGACTATTCACAACCGAGGAAGTGGAAAGAAAATAGGAACCCAAATGTACAGATGATATCTATAGAAGAACACAACAGATGACCTAAGATAGTAATGGTTACGCGTGGAGGACCCAGAACAAGAGTAGATGCGATGAAGCAAGGGAACTAGAC
>JASDQU010374447.1:30186-58895 GCA_032191745.1 Picea mariana | reverse complement strand
TTCTGAGAGATGGATACTTTCTATGTATATCTTTCTGATTTTGAGATGTAGCTCCGCTGTGTATTGTTCGCGACTACTCTTTATAGTTATTTGACATGGATATACAGTGTATTTGATTGGTATCCATGGTTTTGATTGATCTCGAGCATGGGTATGCCCGCCTCGGTGAGACATTTGATATTTTTTGCAGATGGCACCTCCTAATTCATGATTCATGGGCTCACTCATTCAGCATATCAATACAGATTGGTGAAGAATTGGTAATGTATTTCGGCCATCAGATGCTCCTCTGACCTCACACATTAGGGGGCATCTGTTATAACCCTAAATTGCACTATCCATGCTTACCTGGCATCAGGCCAACTCATTTCCCTTCATTGCCAAAGCCATGCTGAACAGACTCTTCAAAAACCTCCTAAATTAAGTAACCTGCGCCCTAACCTATCACTGGGCGCATTGGAACGCTGGCAGGCCTTTTGCTACACGCGTTGGAACGCTGGCTGGCCCACTACAGCCCGCGTTTACCTAACAAAGCAAAAAATCAGGAAAGTTTCCGCCGGGATGAAAATCTTTGGGTCAGTTAACTGGAACTCCCAGCCATACATGGCCGAGAGTTCATCTAAAACCCTAGCTCCTTCTAGCCTATAAAAGAAGGGGTAGGGGTACTATTCAAATGAGGAAAATCATAGCAAAGAAACTCTGCCCAATTGATGAATCTGTTTTGTCCCAACCCTTTAGCCTTTCCTCAAGCTTTAGGAGAATTCAAGCAAAGCAGTTGGAGGAAAAAGAAGAGGAGGAGCCCAGGATCAGGATCGAGGAACGGTGGCCAGTCTCTATAATCATTGTAAGTTGATTCATCTTGAGATTAATAAAAAGATACTTTTCGCGTCCCAAATACAAAGGTTTTATATGTTTTGTTCAATTTGTGTTTAATCTCTAACCCTCTAGTAGAACAATAGCATGCATGCATAGTTTTGTCTTGATTGCAGGATCGCTTTTTGGAAGGAGAAGCAGCAGAAGCAAGGGGATAAAGCACAATGAAGGATCTACATCAACCAACGATAAAAAGGTTAGTTGGTTCTTCCCATGTTTGCATGTGAAAAAGGGCTTTAGGTTTGGGGTAGAAGGTTAAAAGTTATTTCTTAAGGCTCATGATCTGCATGAAAGTTTAAGCCCTAGCTTGTTAGTCCGTAGGGTAGAATAACCCCACAACAATAGTCTGTAGTATTTTTGGTACAAGTTTCAGAATTTTATCACTTATTTTGCATGGGGGACGTTATACAAGTGAGATCTCATGGAAATGCCAAAAATCAGCAAGGTGTGGGGAAGTTACCATAACTTCCACTTGGCACATCCAATTTTGGTCAGACCTCTTGTTACATAAATATTCCACTATGGACAGGTCAACTTTCCCTAGGATTACTGACTCCTATACCAAGACAAAAAAACACAAGTGGACACTAACATCCCTTTGAATTTAGTTTAAATGAGCAAAAAGAGAGAGGGAGAAAATGTGTGATGCACCTATACAATTTTGAAGTTTGTCCTCACTGCTTCCAATATGAGCTTGATCTCCAAACTCCTTAATCCAACTTGATACCTACAATGCAATAGACAACAAAGAGAAACAAAGAAATCATACTCTACAATATTATATCAAACAAATTCATCTACAAATATTGAAGGAATAGTAGACAACTACATGCAAGAATACAAAAGATTGAAGGAAATAATCCAAGTATATTAAAATAACAACCCAAAGAGAATACTTACAATCATGGATGATGATGCAACAATCCTCCAATATCTTCTCATCCAGACCCTTGCAAGAATCCCAAGATCATAAGTTTGATATCTCTGTCTTTATTTAGAATAAAAAGTATGATACCTCTAATCTTCCTTTTTTTATCCATGGAAAGCCCTCATTATATAGGATTTGGAGGCTTAAACACCATGGAGAATATCACTCACTAAATCCACTAAAATGGGATCTCCAATATTTTTAGGGAGAAAATATCTCTCGAGGATTTTAGGGAGAAGATATCTCTCAAGGATTTTAAGGAGGAACATCTCTCAAGATCCACCAAATTAGGATTTTGGTTTGAGAAAATATTTCAACCATCCATGATATTCTCAACCTCTCCTTGAGATTAGGAAACTAAATGTAAGGTGGATTATCACACTAAATTAATTTCCTTTTTATGAATATTAATAAAGAATTCATGTGCACATAGTATTTTGACCTTCATATGATTTATTTTTCCTCCTCGTTGACTAGGGATTGTGACAAATGTTTTTTCATGGTGTCAGTGTATGTGACACTTTTACGACACTTGCAACACTTAGGGAGAGGTACTTAAGTGTGGCATTTTGATGTGTAACAAATTTCCCCCTAAAGTGTGAGTTCAAAAGAGAAATTGATGGACAAAACACTTTACAAGTTCTTCAATGTGTTGGAAATATAACTGAGAGAGGGGGTGAATCAGTTATGTATATAAGCTTGAAACTTTTCTTGTTATTTTCTAATTATTTCTAGATTATTATTTAATGTGTTGTTGATAAATTAAAATTCATAGATACACAATGATCAATCACATAGAATACACAGAGACACTGATTTTCCTAAGGAAACCCATAAAGGGTGAAAACCTCTTCTTCTTAGGATGTCAATCAAGCTCCAACTTTCATGTACATCACAACCTTTGAGATCCAAATCAAATATGATGGTACAACCTCTGATAGCAACCTACAACTTGCAGAGAGCACCAACTCTCAGATTTCTCTAGCACCAACTAGATGGAAGTACCAACTCCCAGGTTTCTCTAGCACCCACTAAATGGAAGCACCAACTCCCAGAATATCTTCTAGCACCAACTAGAATTTAGAGGACTGCAATCCTCCCTAGCACCACCCGACCACCCTAATTGAATCTTACAAAACATCACTTACTTTCTTTGTATATGATATGGTCTGTTACAGCTCCATGTCTCCTCTACCTTCTTCAACTTCTATGCTCTATTTTGCTTCTACATTGTTCTACTTCTATGCTCTGCTCTTCTTCCTTCTGCGCTCAACACCACCTCATGTTCAGCTTCTCTTCTGCCTTTTATTCTCTATGATACCTCTACAGTCTCTTCATTGTGCCACGGATATCCCCTTCAGGTTATGCACTCCCTCTACTCCTACCCACATGCATCACTATGAAAAAAAAACACTCTCTTATTTGTTTTTCATGTCTTCTCATGCTCAGTTCTCTGCTAGATCATCATCACAACTCTTTGTCTTCTCTGGTGGTTATTCTGAATCTGTTCATCATCAGTGGTTGTTATCCAAAGATTACTTGGCTTCTCTGGCAGTTGCAACTCTTCATCTTCTTTTTCAGTTACAACCAGTCATTTTTGGATTCTTTGGCTTCTAATCCCCTTCCTTCACGTGACCATCGGCGGTGACCATACACCTAACCAACAGGCACTCCATGACTCATGATGACTTCGGGAATATTCCTATGAGACATCTCGATTCTCCCAACTCCCGATATCTGAAGTGGAGCCTAGCGATGTGCTATCTCCTCCCTTAACCTTTGATGATGTGACCATGGTTGTGACCACAATCCTAACTTCTGAGTGTTTCTCGATCATGGTCTAGCGAGTGCTAGCTCCTTATTTTGATATGACATTGGACGATGATCTTACATGACCACACGATTATGAGTGTGGCCAAAGGTAGTTTGAGGGAAACCCATTTTTCGCCCCGCAATTCACAACAGAGCTCCATGTATGCCTTTGGTGATACCGTGGTTTTGATTTGGTCTTCTCAAGAACAATTAAGACCCAAGCACATTCTATCCCCACAATTGATCATGAACGTTGATCTCCAATTCATTAGTGATGCTACTCGATCAATGGCTAATATATGCCTTCCTTTACTCCTTCCACACACGATCCGTTGACATGTAGATTCCTTCCAAATCAATGGCTACGATTGATTTCGTTATCTGGGCTTCAAGAGTTTCAAATCTGAAACCCTGCTTTCCTCTATACATCAATCTTCTAGAGTTGACAATCCACTAACACTTGTCCCTCTCGGATTAATGGTTGAGATCTCCTTTGGGTCTCTGGAATCCAGAGATTTCAAATCTCAACTTCTCATTTCTTCTGACTGGATATCTTTCGAAATGGAAGATTTGTTGACATCTGTCCTCTTTAATCCAACGGCTATCCTCCACTCTAAGACTTCATCCTTTGGCATTATCAAATTTCAGTTTCTCCTTGATCAACTTCCCTTTGAGCAAATTACCCATATTTTGTGATCTAGTGACACTTTTCCTCTCAGAGATCGATGGCTCTCAGTTGCTTCGGCTATTTAGGCTTCATCTATTTCAAACCTTTCTCCTTTGTGTTTTCTCGGAGTATTTCTGCCCGAATGTGTAATTTTCTAACACGTACCCCTCCTGGCGATCAACATCCAGGGTCTTCTTTGGGTCTTCGGTTGTCGATATTTTGGGACTTTTGTCATTTGTTGGTGGTAAAACTCCTAAAGAAAATATCCCAGAGTGACGTAACATTACACGCGTGACTTGTTGACTTGGCACAGCCCGAGTGGTTTCCACATGTCACTTGTTGACGTGGTTTGCCGCATTTCCTTGTTTACGTGGTATGCCACATGTCCTTGTTGATGTAGTCTACCACATGTCCTTGAAGCAGACGATTGAGGCTTACTTTGGGTCTTTACCCGGAGTCCACAAATTTATGCCATGTCTCTTTTGGATCAGACGGCCCAGATCCACTTCAAATGATTTGACGCTTGATATTTACTCTGGATGATCTAAAGGTTGAGATCTATTTCNCGATCGAGATTTACTTCATCTCTCTGGCTCTCTGAGCTTCGGGTATTTCAAATCTCAAACTGAAACTCTCGAAGTGATTTCTCTGGATTGTAACCTCCTCACATATTTAGACCCGAAATGAATGTTGTTTGTTGATCAAGATATTATATCAATGGATCGATTTGTTGCGATGTAGCTTTTCCTTGGATTAAATCCAACGGCTCTTCATATTTTCTTATCCTATCCTTCCATTTATTTCGATCTGATGGCTGACAGAAATTCGGGTGATCGAATTCTCAATCGTTTTTCCCTGCTTATCATATCCTTCCATTAATTCAATCTGACGGTTGTTGGTCCTCTGGATCGGTGATCCAACGGCCACTGTCTCTCTTCCTCCTGATATTTTGATCTCTCTTATTTAGAATGTTTTCTAAGTGTTCACGGGTCTCGACCTTTTCTCCTCCTACGATTCTGTCTCTTGGACCTTGTCTGCACTTCTGGAAACCACTATCTCTTTTGATCTTTCTCATCTTTTGCGCTCTCAAGGTTTGGTTCATTATTGTTCTTGCCATCAATCACAAGCACATTCTTCCTCTAAACATGCCAGTAATCTCCCCCTTTGGCATTGAAGGCAACCCTGAAAGGTTGCACTATTATGCTTAGACCTCTAACTGTAGCATACAGACAACACCTTTTTATCCCCGTTTGACATCAATGTCAAAGAAAACAGAGAGTGAATCTGTGCTCCCCCTAACCAGATATACTAGGAGAAATATCCCCTTGATCACATAGACTATTTTAAGTTGATAACAGGATCATGCTCAACTTTTGGCGTAGATACGCAAACTAATCTTTTTCAAGAGGTTTAGTGAATATATTAGCAATATGATCTTTGGATGGAATATAATTCAAAGAAACAACAGTGTTGGTTACCTGTTCCCTCAAGAAGTGATACTTGATGGGTATATGCTTGGTCTTGGAGTGAAATACAAGATTATTTGACACACTAATTGCACTAGTATTATCACAATGAATTGGGATAAGTGCATTATACTTTACCTCCAAGTCTGCAAGTGTCTAAATCATCCATAATACTTGGGTATAGTAAGTGGCAGATGCAATGTATTCATCTTCTGTAGTCGATAAGGAAATGGAACCTTGCTTCTTGCTCAACCATGCTACAAGAGAATCTTCTAAGAAGAATTCACCTCCACTCGTATTTTTCCTTTCATCAATGCAGTTATCCCAATCAACATCTGAATAGATTGATAGTTGAAAATTATGATTCCTAGGATACCATAGGCCATAGTTCATTGTTCCTTTCAAGTATCTAAATATTTTTTTGACAGCTAACAAATGACTTTGTTTAAGTGCAGCTTGATACCTTCCTACCATTCCAACAGCATGCATTATGTCTGGACGAGATGTTGTGATGTACAATAGGTTTCCTATCATATACCTATATGAACTTTGATCAACATCAAGTGAGTCATCATCCTTTATTAACTTGCATCCAGTGACCATAGGTGTGCTCATAGGTGTAGAATCTTCCATTTGAAACATTTTCAACATTTCTCTTAGATATTTCTCCTAAGAAAGAAATATTCCTTCAGACCTATGAGTAATTTCCAGACCAAGAAAAATTGGTTGTTCCTCTATCATGGACATTTCAAATTTAGACTGCATGGAAAAAGAAAACCATTGTACCAATGAAGCATTATTGCTTCCGAAGATGATGTCATCTACATAGACCAACACAATGAGAAAATCATTACCCTTTGTTTTGATATATAGATTGTTGTCAATTGTTCCTCTCTTGAACCCTTTGTTTTGATATATAGATTGTTGTCAATTGTTCCTCTCTTGAACCCTTTGTTTTGAAGATACTTATCCATTCTGTAATATCAGGCATGAGGAGCTTGTTTCAACACATGTAAGGCTTTCTTCATCTTGCAGACAAAGTCAAGGTTATCTAATAGTTGGAAACCCTCTGTTTGTTCCATATAGACTTCTTATTTTAGATCTACATTTAGAAAAGATGACTTGAAATCCATTTGATAGACTTTAAACTATTTATGACAAGCATAGACAAGAAACAATCTAATAGATTCTAATCTTGCTATGGGTGAAAATGTTTCATCAAAATCTAGTCCTTCTATTTGAGCATATCCTTTCCAGACCAATCTAGCCTTATTTCTTACAATATTTCCTTTCTCATTCATATTTTTCTTGTAGACTCATTTGGATCATATTACATTTTTATTTGTTGGCCTAGGAACAAGTTCCCATGTGTCATTCTTTTCAATTTGGTCCAGTTCCTCATTCATTGATTTTAACCAATTTACGTCTTTACTAGCTTCATTAAATTTCTTAGGTTCCACCATGGATATGAAGGCTATATGTGATTGTTCGGTGTCTTTGATTATCCTTATCCTGGTTTGTACACCTTTGTCTTTCTCACCAATTATCTGACTTTCAGGATGATTCTTTTGAGTAATTCTGGAGGAAGGATTTGATGTTGATTGTTGTCTTGACTCTTCTTGTCTGGGTGTCTCTTCTCCACCTAATTCATCATCTTCTTGTGATTCTGAGATTTGTTGTTCTTTATTTTCATTATTCTCATCATATTTTTCATATGTCTTAGTGCTTATTCTCTGTTGATCTTTTACAGGAGCTTCTTCATCAATTCAAACATCAATACAATATACTAATTTATGCATTCTTTTGTGAAAGCATTTGTATCATTTAATGTTCATTGTATATCCTAAGAAGATACCTTCATCATCTCTACTATCAAATTTTCTTAGATGATCATCATTATTCTTGATGTATCATTTACTTCCAAATACTTTGAAATGCTTGATTGATGCAGGTCGACCAAACCACAACTCATATGGAGTTTTATCATTGTTCGGCCTTAGATGCGCTTTTTTTAGAATATGAATAGCCATGTGAACAACCTCCACCTATAAGGTTTGTGAATATGAATAGTCATGTGAACAACCTCCACCTAGAATATACTCATCATATCCCTTACCATCTGCTGAACTGATTTATTTTGGTGTTCTACAACTCCATTTTGTTGAGGAGTACCTGGAATAGTATATTCTCTTTTAATTCCATGTCTTTCACAGAATTATTTGAAGTCTCCTGACGAACACTCTGCTCCCCTATTTGAGCAAATTGCCTTAAACTTTTTTAACTTCTCAAACGCATCAAATTTTTCTCTCAGAAACGCAACCCACGTAAGTTTGGAGAAGTCATCAATGACTAGCATAAAGTAACGTTCTCCTCCAGTACCTGCCTTTCACGATGGTCCACATAGATCCATATGAACAATTTGCAGTGGTTTCTCTGAAGATGTGAAACTCTTTGATTTGAATTGAGCACGAGTTAGCTTCCCCGTTTGATAGGATTCACATACACAGTTATTAGGCTTAGATATTGTTGGAAGGTCTTTCACAGCACCTTCATTATTCAGTTTGACAATATGATCAAAATTCAGGTGTCCAAGCCTTCTGTTCCATAACCAACTTTCATCAAATTTTCTTAAATGACATTTCTCCTTATCTTCCTTCGAAACATATACATTGTTTTCGGTTCTAACCCCTTTTGCAATCAGCTCTCCTATGTTTACTGTCTTTATTTTACAATTCTTAGCAGTGAATGTGACTTCACATCCTCTGTCACATATCCAAATGACACTAAGAATATTATGATTTAAACCATCAATAAATAGTGCATATTGAGCTTTGCTTCTTTCATTACTTAAGCTTACTAGACCTTTACCTCTTATCTTTCCTGGAGCATCATTTTCAAAGTTCATACTCCATGATTTATTTTCTTTGAGTGATAGGAACTTACTTTTGTCACCTATCATATGACTGGAGCATCCGTTGTCAATATACCAGAGGTCCTTTTGTCTTTGAGATGACAACACTAATCCACACATGTTATCTTCATTCTTCTTCCAAACCTTGACATTTTCAACTCTATGATTTGAATCTGGATTATAGTTCTTTAAGCGAAAGTCTGTAGCTTTATGTCCATAATCATGGCAGATGTAACATTCTGGTTCATTGAATAAAGGATCATAATGATTTATATGCTTAATCTATGTCTTTTCCCAGTCATCACATGATTTGCAGTCTGCGGTTGTTTGTTACTTGGTTGTCTCATTCTTTGTTATGGCAGGTATTTATTCCTTGGCTGTCTTGATTGCTCATGTATAAATCTTAAAGAACAATTTACAACTTTGTGGCTAAAGTTAGAGTAGTAAAAACAATATCCATAGAAAAAATATTTGTACCTGGAAAATGGTTGTCTTCTTGGGCAGGTCTATTTCTTCCATGTTGATGATTTCCTTGAGAAGAGGGTGCATTATTTATTTGTTATACAGATTCAATTGTGGTATCTTTTCCTTCACTCCTCCTTGGCAGTTGATTCTCTTCCTTGGTTTCTGCATATTTGTTGTTCTCAATGGTTGTATATTTGACAAACTTGATGGATTCTGTGTCGCTTGGATAACCACTACTTGATCCCTCTTCACAACCCAAACCAGTTTTCAAATTTCAATTCCTTTGTTGATTCAGAATGGAGGCTAATCTTTCTGAGGCTTTAATACTTGTCAGGTTCTGATGATATAAGGCCTGAAATTTCTCTAGATCTTTTCTAACATTCACTACATCAACTTCCAATTTTTCACCTTTTGTTTTGGCTTCCTTCAATTGTTGTTTGAGGATGTATTCAATATTCTTAGTTTCTTCTAACTTAACCTTCAACATATCAATTTATTCATATGGTTCCTTGCATTTTTTCTCATACTTGAGTAGTAATTGTTCTTGTTTTCTTTTTTTTTCTCTGAGTCTATCAATCTCTTCCATGGCACTGACAAGTTATCCTTCAAGATATGCTACTGCTTCACAATTAGTGAACTCACTTCCTGTATCTTCAATGTTTAGTTATTCTAAAGCTATTAGCATGATATCATTTATTTTATATTCAATAAAATATTCATTGCTTTCATCATCTGAGGGATCATCATCATTGTTTACACAAAGGCTTTTCTTGTTAAAGTTATTCTCTTTATAGACCTTCTTGTGTTTCTGCTTATCTTCATTGTCATATGTCTGATCCTTTATTTTTTTAGGACACTTAGATGCAAAATAAACTATCTTACCACAATTGAAACATTTGAAGGGAAGTTTACCTTTTTATTTGTCTGATCCTTTCTTCAATCTTCTCACAAAATGTGCTTCAATCTCATCTATATCAGAGTCTGTGTTTTTCTCTACTTTAAAAGATGCCTCTCTTGTAGTAGATTTATCTTTGGTGATTCTCATTTCATAATCAGTTAGGGTTCCAAGAAGTTGATCTAGTGTCAACATTTTGAGATCATCTATTTCCTCTATAGCAGAGACCTTCGAGTTAAATCTATCAGGAAGAGATCTTAATATTTTCTGGACTAGAAAAGATTCATCTATCGTTTCACCGAGGCCTTTCATAGTGTTGAAAAGTTATTCTATATGTAAGAAGTAATTACTGATAGTTTCATCTTCATCCATATTTAACTACTCAAATTTCAGTCTGTGAGTTTCAAGTTTTTCATCTTTCACCTTTTCATTATCTTCATAACTACTTATCAGCTTGTCCCACATAGCTTTTGTTGAATCACAGTGCATGAATTTGGAAAACTCGGCTTCAACAAGTCTAGTGAGGATGGAATTCATTTCTTTTGCATTAAAGCAACTCCATATTATCATCTTTTAAGGCCAAGACTATAGGCTTCACATATCCCTCTTCAATGACATCCGAAACATCAACACCCAGAGACATTAAATGTGTTCTCATCCTTATTTTCTAGAAGACAAAGTTTGTTTCGTCAAACAAAGGGGGTATATTAGTTGAACTTCCATCATCACTAGTCATGTTCAAGATTAAGGATCTACCTTTTATCAAAGGCACCGGATCTGATACCAATTGTTGGAAATATAACTAAGAGGGGGGGGTGAATCAATTATGTATATAAGCTTGAAAAATTTCTTGTTATTTTTTTATTCTTTCTAGATTATTATTTAATGTATTGTTGATAACTTATCATTCATAGATATACAATGATCAATCACACAGAATAGAAAGAGACACTGATTTTCCTGAGGAAACCCATAAAGGGTGAAAACCTCTTCTTCTTAGGATGTCAATCAAGCTCCAACTTTCATGTACATCACAGTCTTTGAGCTTCAACTCAAATATGAGAGTACAACCTATGATAGCAAGCTACAACTTGCAGAGAACACCAAATCTCACATTTCTCTAGCACCAACTAGATGGAAGCACCAACTCCTAGGTTTCTCTAGCACCCACTAGATGGAAGCACCAACTCCCAGGTTTCTCTATCACCCACTAGATGGAAGCACCAACTTCCAGAATATCTTCTAGCACGACCAACTAGAATTTAGAGGACTGCAATCCTCCCTATCACCACCCTACCACTCTTATTGAATCTTACAAAACTTTACTTACTTTCTTTTTCTCTAATATGGTCTGTTACAACTCCATGTCTCCTCTACCTTCTTCATCTTCTATGCTCTATTCTACTTCTGCGTTTTTTTTCTTTTATACTCTTCTCTTCTTCCTTTTACGCTCAACACCACCTCTTGTTAAGCTTATCCTCTGCCTTTTATGATTTGTGTTTCCTCTGCATTCTCTTCACTGTTCCATGGATATCCCCTTCAGGTTATGCACTCCCTCTCCTCCTACCCACATGCATCACTATAAAAAAACACACTCTCTTCTCTAGTCTGCATGTCTTTATCATGCCCATTTCTTTGCTAGATCATCATCACAACTCTTCGTCTTCTCTGGTGGTTATTCTGAATCTGTTCATCATTAGTGGTCGTTATCCAAAGATTCCTTGGTTTCTCTGGTAGTTGCAACTTTTCATCTTATCTATCAGTTACAACTAGCCATTTTTGGCTTCTTTGGCTTTTAAGCCCCTTCCTTCACGTGACCATATGCCTAACCAAAAGGCACTTCGTGACTCGTGACTTCAAGAATATTGGTATGAGACATCTCGATTCTCCTAGATTCTGATATACAAAGTGGAGCCTAGGGATGTGCTAGCTCATCCCTTAACCTTCGCTGATGTGACCATGGTTGTGACCACAGGCCTAACTTCTGAGCGCTTAGCGATCTCGGTCTAGCGAGTGTTAGATCCTTCTTTCAATATGATCTTGGGAGATTATCGCACATGACCATGCGATTGCGGGCGTGGCCAAAGGCGGTTTGAGGGAAACCCACTTTTCTCCCCGCAATTCACTACAGAGCTCCACATATGCCTTTGGCAATACCATGGTTTTGATTGCGGCCCACTCAAGAAAAATTAATACCCGAGCATGTTCTGGGCCCGCACTTGAGCATGATCATTGATCTACAATCCATTGGTGATCCTACTCAATCAACAGTTTCTATCTTCCTTCCTTTCCTCCTTCCACACACGATCCTGGATATCCACGATCCGTCGAAATGTAGCTTCCTTCCAAATCAATGGATATGATTGATTTCGTGATCTAGGCTTCGGGAGTTTAAACTCTTAAAACCTTTTTTCCTCCATACGTCAATCTTTCGAAAAAGAAAATACACTAACACATGTCCCTCTCAGATTAATGGTCGAGATCTCCTTCAGGTCTCCGGACTTCGGAGATTTCAAATCTCAACTTCTTATTTCTTCTAACTTGTTATATTCTGAAATCAAAGATCTGTAGACATCTATCCTTTTTAATCCAACGACTATCCTCCACTCCGGGACTTCACCCTTCAACATTCTTAGATTTCAGTTTCTCCTCGCTTGGCTTCCCTCCGAGCGTTTTACCCGGAGCTTGTGATATAGTGACACCTATCCTCTCACAGATTGATGGCTCCTTGATACTTCGGTTGTTCGGTCTTCAGTGATTTCAAACCTTTCTCCTTCATGTTTTCCCAGAGTATTTCCACCTGAATGCATAGTCTTCTGACACGTACCCCTCCTGGCGATCAATGACCAGGGTCTTCTTCAAGTCTTCAACATTCGGGAGTTTGGGACTTTTGTCATTTGTTGGTGGTAAAACTCCTAAAGCAAATATCCCAGAGAGACGTAACATTACACACGTCACTTGTTGACTTGGCACGAGATGAGTGGTTTCCATTTATCACTCATTGACATGGTCTACCACATGTCCTTGTTGACATGGTCTGCCACATGTCCTTGCTAATGTGATCTGCCACATGTCCTTACTGACATGGTCTGTCATATGTACTTGAATCAAATGGTTGAGGCTTACTTTGGGTCTTTACCCGGAGTCCACAGATGTACACCATGTCTCTTCTGGATCAGATGGCCCATATCCACTTCTAATGATCTGACGCTTGAGATTTACTCTAGATGATCTAACGGATGAGATCTATTTTGGATGATTGGACGATCGAGATTTACTTCGGCTCTCTAGCTCTCTGGGCTTCGGGGATTTCAAATCTCAAACTAAAACTCTCGAGGTGATTTCTCTGGAGTGTAACCTCCTCACATCTTTAGACCCAAAATGAATTTTGTTCGTTGATCAAGATATTAGATCAATGGCTTGATTTGTCTACAATGCAACTTTTCCTTGGATTCAATCTAACGTCTCTCCATCTTTTCTTATCCTATCCTTCCATTTATTTTGATCCAATGGATGACGAAAATTTGGGTGATCGAATTCTCAATCATTTTTTCCTGCTTATCCTATCCTTCCATTAATTCAATCTGACAATTGTTGGTCCTCTGGATCAGTGATCCAACGACCACTGTCGCTCTTCCTCCTGATCTTCTGATCTCTCCAACTTAGAAATTTTTCTAAGTGTTCACGGGTCTCTACCTTTGCTCCTCTTGTGAGTCTGTCTCTTGGACCTCGTCTGCACTTCTGGAAACCGCTATCTCTTCTTAGCTTTCTCGTATTCTGCGCTCTCGAGGTTTGGTTCATTTTTGTTATTTCCATCAATGACAATCACATTCTTTCTGTAAACATGGCAACACAATGTAAGGGTGTGGAGTTGGATAACCTAGAAGAAGTTGCAAATGACCATCAAAAAATATTAATATATGTTCCATTTCTGAGGCAAGATTACCTATACTCGGAATACGATATGACTCAAAGCACGGTCGTGGACCAATACACTGTGGATCCATGAAAAATACTAACTAAGGATATAGCCACCAGAGATACAATGTGGATCCATACCTCCATGACATGAACTGATCGTAGCCACAAAAAATACACAATGGATATACGAGATGATAAAACATAGCCACAGACGAATACAATGTGGATCTATGTGATATTATATATATCATCATTCTCAAATGATATCCTTCACAACCTATGAAAATCAAATAATAAACTGAATGCTCAACCGAGGATCTTCGTCCCAATCTAGATGGGGTATGAATTTATCCATGTGAATAGATGATTTGGTGTCAAACATGGTAGAAACCACTTGATTACCGATCATTGAGGTAAACCGTTAACAAGTGCAATGGAAATCACCAATGATGTCAATGACTCCCAAGGTACTCTATTACATTCCAGTGAATGTGAATAAATGATTTGAGGTAGAACATCTATGGAATAATCTAATCATAGGTCAATGATGTAAACCTACTTTCGGAAGTGAGGATGCCTGCCATTGAGGCATCCAGGACCCAAGGTACTATCTAGTTTCTAAGTCTAATTATTGGATGATGTGTTGAAGTTGACAGGAAAAGACTCGTCAAAGGAGGGCCTTGTTGTATCCCCCATCGTTGACATGAAACTGACATGGGAAAGTGATGTAAGATGGTGAATTGAATGAGTATGGACTGACATAGGAAATGGAAACTGTAAATACTGCAGATGGATGGTTTGAAGAGAAAATTCCCTTGAACATGATGAGGCATGACAACTCAATTGCCAACATTGACTCGACAAGTACCAAGAATGTAATGTGATGTAAATAAGAGCACTCTTTGACTAGACAAAAAAGTATGGCAACACATGGAATTGGCATGACTCATAGATAAGATGATTACCCAACTATAAGACAAGACACAAACAGGTTCCATGTTCAATGGAAACAATAGCTGCCATAAAGGATTCCCAAAAACTTGACCCACTTCCTTCAATTTTTCCCCCACCCAGATAGATGAGTACATCTTTTTCATTTAACAAGCTCGAGGATGGTAACACATGCTCGATATAACTCACCTTCAGTAAGTTCCTCTTCCTTTATTTAACGAATTGGAAGAAGGATTCGTTCCCATATGGGTCCTTCAATGTGTAGTTTAGCGAGTCTAGAGAAGGAAAAATCAGTGGTTTTTCATGTTTAGAGAGTCTAAAAAGAACTTAAAGGCAATTCCATGGATGAATTTTTCGTAAATTTAGTCTCCCAATCTAGAAAAAAGTGTAAAACAATACAAGGAAAAAATCTTCTAATCATGCTTGATAAGAGTGTTCCTTTTTCATAATTAGTCTTGTGAGGCCGAAAAAGAGATAAACTCTCACTCAAAATATCCCCTTTGAAACCTTTTAATGAGTGTGAAAGGAAGCAATATCACTCAATAATATTTTCATGTTTATAGAGTCTAGAAAGAGCTTAATGGAGACTCCAGTGTGCTCCTTTTTTGTATAACCTTTACGAGTCTAAAAAAGTGACAAATTTATACTTGATCACATTCTCATGTGTTTATGAGCACGAGAAAGAACAAAGACTAAGATCATAATTGGTGTCATTTTTACACAATCTTGAAACAAAATTAAACTATGCTTGTAACTTCACAACGTAATTTCCAAAGGTTTTGAGGGATACCCATGGATGGTTGGTACTCTACCCTATTGGCAGCCCCACATGATTTTGATATATAACATGATCGAAAGAAATTTCACTTTTCTGTAGCTGCCATCACCTCACCTTGTAAACATTTTTTAGAGTTTTGAGATGATTACTGGATTAAAAGCTACCCTTATTAATTTCTTATTGTTTGCGTTTTCATTTTTTTGTTTTATGTTTAATTCATGACTATAAGCATGAATTAAACATAAAACTTAGCTTGGTGTTATAATTTTTCTTTGTGCCTTAGAAACATCTTTGTTAAAGGTCACCCATATTTAATTGAAATCCAAATCTAATGGTTGAGTGATCTATTCTTGATGTTATGGTTTTAATATGGTTTGATAGTTTATTTTTTATTTGTGAAGAGCCTTTGATATTTTTTATAGTCCTCTCACGAATTCAATGGTCGTACCAACAGTCATACAAATGAATGAAGACCTGATGTACTCACATCCTCACCTCACCTTGTTGGTTTAACATATTAATCAGCTATTCATTTCCTCCATAGGGTTTTGGTACTCTGTAGTTATAGCACTCATCACAAGAGATGGTAGAGGATTACAGTAAACCCTCTAGTTTTCACTCCCACTATCTGAGTTATGATAAGACACATGCTATGTTATTTTCGTGTCTCCACCCTCCATTCCGACGGGATTTTGTTGCTCGCAAGAATGGAAACTAAGACTATTCTGACTAATCTCTGTCGCATTCTGGTTATAGTAGTCATGGCTCCTGTCATTCGCTTGGATCTAAACAGATGCCATGCCTTACTTTCTCATGATGATTCGATTGAGGACCTAAAAAGTCATGGCTGGGATATATTCCTTAAGAAATTTGAGGGTTATAATCTTCAGGTGGAAAAAGCCTTCGCGCAAACCTTCTATGGTTGCAGAGCTAAAATTGGAGATATACAGTTAGAATTAACCGAGGAGTTCATGAGTAAATAAATAGGGTTTCCATCAAAGGGTGGAAGGTGGTTCAAAAACGTTTGAATTGAAGGAGTCTCATGGAGTCTATTTATGACATTTTGAAAGATCAATTGTTGTGCAAAAGGTATTCCTATCTCCTTGGTAAAGCCTATATGGTATAGTTTGTTGTTAATTCTCAAGCAATTTGTGACATGCGAAGGTCGATACAGACTGGTCTTCCTCTACCATCAGGGATGATTTTAAGGATGGAAATTTATTTTAAAATATAGAAACCTTGGTGAATCTTACTAATCCTTCATATGCCAACTATAAATGTTTGGCGATATTTTTGTAAAATTATTCAAATTTCTAAGGATTTTGTAAAGTTTTTATAAAATTTTGGCAATTTTTAAGGTTAAATAATTTTATCCTATAGAATTTGGGCGAATCTTTTTTAAAATAGCGAATCTCATTTTTGGAAAAACCATGGAAAATTATCCCATGAGCGAAATTTAGCCCCTAAAATCATCTATGTCTACCATATCCATTTACTCATGAATTTCATAGGTTTCGATTTAGATATGCCATTTTACTTGTTGAGAAGTCTCTATAAGATGTCCAAACGATTTAAACGACAGGGTGTCGATTCAAGCTTGTTCCATCATCGATTGGTTAAGATATTGTTGATGTACCACATGTCAACCATAGGTGACAGTTGGAAGAATTTTTTGATAAAGAATGGCTTTGCCCAAACTAATCCTACAACAAACCCTAAAGTCTTAGACAAGTCAGTGTTTGAAGACCAGTTCAGTATTTCAATCAATGGACCAGAGTTTACCGAAAGAAACCCTATAGATGAAGGGACATCGAGTAAGTCTTCACTTGCAAGATTTCCTGAGCAAGAGACTGTTGAATTGAAGGTAATTGACCCTCTTGTTCATGTGATTGATGCTAGCCTCAATGTTATGATTAATTTGGATGTCAAGAAACCTTCCAAAGGAACAGATCAACAATGCACATATTTATGTTTCAAAAACAAGAAGGAGGGATGCCTAATTTCAAGGAAACTAAGGAACCAAAACGATACTCATATGAGATCTATCTATCAGATCGAGATCGATGAGGTTTTGGATCCTGAAATAGAGGATTTTATAGTTCAGGAAGATGTAGGATTGCAGGGTTCTAGGAGGGAAGTTACCATTCCTACTGAACCTTATGATTTTGGGACAAATTTTCCACAATGCCTTAAAGGTAAAGAAGGGTTCTCTAGTATTAGGCTTGACCAGAAGCAAATGGTAGGTGAGACTGATGCTCCCTTATTTGACTGTGCCCTTCATCGACCTGTCATCTCCCCTATACAATGTGATGTTTGTTTCCATTGGGTCGAGCGATATTATACCAACATTCCTCTCATATAGGCCCTAATTAAAACTCTTACTGCTCAGAATGATTTGTTGAGGCAAGAAAACCTTGATTTCAAGGCACACGGAGAGAGGAAGACTAAACATATTAAGACATCCAGAAACATAGTCATCAAGAATGTGACTAATATCAAGGCAATAATAAACTATGAATTCTCTGACCCCTCTTTAGTTAACTTTTAATCGTAAATAATTTTATTTTCTTTTCAGTTTATTTCTGTTATCTAATTCGAAATAACTATATTTGAAGTTTTGATTTCATTTACTAAAATTAAGACTGGCTACAGAATCTTCAATTCTATAGCCAAGTCTCTTTTAATAATAAATTAGTTATTAGTAATTGTTTGTTCTAATTTTTCAAATTCTTTTTTTTTTCTCAGGAAATGGGATATTTTGTTGTTGATTACTGGGAGAAAATATTTTCAATTATACGTTTAAATGATCTGTAGTTTATTCTCCTTTATGTTTAAGAAAAACTTTGATTTATTTTTTAATAAACCAACTTTGTTATAAGTGGTTTCCCATCCACTATTTTTGTAAATTTACTTGATTTTGGGAGATCCAAATATATCCTATGAGATATGAGTATATGATCTCAGGTTACTTAAAATACTGTTCACTTTGTTAGTGATCGGATATTTTTCCTGGAACAAATTATGGACATGTAATTTTCAGAACTATATGGACAAGTGGTTCGCATTTCGGCTTTAGACCAGTGTGACCTTGTTCCATTTATGTTTTTCCTTTTATATTATTAGATATCGATATGTTATGCAACTTTAGTCTCATTGGCATGTGATGTTTCATCTTATCCTATAACTTGTTGTTTCATATATTATATATTTGATCATTATTTCAACTTTAATATCATGATTTATGCTTGATGTTTAGTTGATGTATCCAATGAATGTTTCACATTGAAGTTTCTTTTACTGTAATTATTCACAATCACAAGGTCACTGGATCTACATTTTTGTTACTCTGTTCTTATATCCTAGCTGGCAATAAACACCTTGATTTTATTCGGGAGACATTAGTACAATCTTGTCGGAGATTTCTCTCACAGGAAAGATAGCTAGAGGTTTGGATCGCACAGATACATGGACATAGTATGAAACTAATCCCAGGTTAGCTATATTCGCATTTAACTTCTGTTATTAATTTATTTATCAATGAAACAAGACAATTTAAATTGGTTGTGACCATTAATCTATCCTTGTTTCAAATCATGTTTTATTAGTATCTTTTTAAGTTCATAGATCTTAGATTATAAAATAGAAAATATAAAAATATATTCTTTCTTTATCTACTTTCGAAAACAATTACCAAACATTGATTTCGCAAGGCATTCACCAAAAACTTGCAATTTCTAAGTAATCTATTTATAGTCACATATTTATATTTCTAGAAATACTTGTAAATAATTAGATTAAAGTATATAGTATTATAAATTTAACTTTAGAGTAGTTTATTTATTTTCGTTATTTTAGGACCCTAGTTTGCTAACAGAGCCATTAAACCAGTCAGAATAGATCACACCAAACGGCTTGGGTTAATTAGACAACCCCGGTCTGGATCTACTCTCCCAGTTGATGGTGTGTCACGTTTTCCTATCAACAAATGGCACTATAAGTAGGGCCTTAATTCAATTGATGGCACGTGGAGGTCGCAAGACTCCTCCCCCACACAATCACTCCCCTATCGTAACACATAGTCACTCAGACAACAACATTATACTTGAAACAACAACTACCTCAAATGATAACCTTGAGATTCTCATTGAACCAGTGACACCAGTTCCTCAAGGATCCGACGTCCAAGAAATTGTTCGTTAGTCACTCATAAGAATGCATAGTGCCTTATTCCGTATCAGACAATCTGGTAGGACACTTAATCAACCCCTAGATTTATCGGATATCCAAGAACAACTACAAGGAACTAGTCTACTCCAAAATCCTTTAGGTGATAATACCACCAATCCTATTGAAACACCTACCCTTGGAGCCAGAGGATATGGTATTCCACCTTCCCCACCTGAGTCATCTCCATCCTCTTCAGGAGGAGAGTCTTCAGATGAAGGCAGTTCCTCATCAGGACCATCACAGCCTTCAACACCACCAACGCCCATGGAAAACCAAAAAAATCTCGCCATACCTTGGCTCGATAAAAATGTCGTGGATGTACCTAGACCTCAACACCCATTACCAAAACACCTAGAGAAATGGTTACCCAAATTTGATCCAGATTCCAAATAATCTGTTGAATACCACATCAAAAAAATTATGTTTGACATTAGACTCCGGAGTGTTGAACACGAGGATTGTAGTATGCCTATTATTCCCTTATACATTTGAGGGAAATTCCTCCACGTGGTATTTCGCTCAACAACACCAAACCATCATATCTTGGGACAAGTTTGAAACTTGTTTTTTGGAAAAATTTGGAGATGATAAATCTCTTAAAGTATTAGTTATGGAACTCTCCAGCCTAAAAATGAATTCCAAGGAAAAAATGAAAGATTTTAACCAAATATTTCTTACGTTAAAAAATAAAATCCCTGTATATTCAATGCCTATTGAAAGCCTAATTGTCACATATTACACTAAGGCTTTGCATAATAACATAGCAATTTGGGTCAAAAGGTCTAAAAAGAACACACTGTTAGAAGCCTTTGAGGAAGCAAGCCAAATTGAAAAGGATATATTAAGCTTAAAAGACAATCTCAATAGTGAAGTTGAAACAACTTCATCCTCTAAAAAGAAAGTAGAGATCCTTGCTAGGCCTCCTCAAACTAAAAATCAACCAAAAATTTTAGAGACTTAGAAAGATTACAGAAAGATTTCCAAAAACTGTCCAATCAGGTCGTTGACTTGAAGAGATCAACCGAGGAGGCATCCAAAAGAAAAGGAAGTTTTAAACCTCCTTTCAAAAATCATTTTCCTCCCAACCAGCCAAACCCAACCACTGAAGGTCTAAATTTTGAAAGCTTGCAGTACGCTTTGCAAACCATCATAGAAGAACATGATAATTCTACTTTTGTCCCTCCTGAAAGTTTTGAAGACATAGTTGAGGAAGAAGTAACAGAAGAGGAGGAATCATCTCCCAACATCTTTGGTCACTTCTCAGACAGCTTCCAAGAAAATTTTGAAATTGTTCACCCCTACAATACAAGAAGCAAATCAGAAAACAAACCTTCTTCTAAACTGAGTAATAATGTGTTCCCAAAACAATCAAAGAAAACTGAAATTAAACAAAGTTTAGCAGCCCCTACTTTAGAATACGATTTAATTGAAGATCTGAAAAAAATGAGGGCTAATATTTTTGTTTTTGAGCTGCTAAAATTTCCACTTATTTTGCAGAAAATGCTTCAAAGTATCACTGAAAACAGTAAAAAAAGCGATCCTAGCAGCACGAAAAATGCAGAAATTGGTTCAAAAAAAGCCAAAAAGATCCCAACTAAAACAACACCTGAACTTCAGATAAAAGGGATTTAGCTGAAAAAACTGTAGCAAATGTAGATAAAACTGTTTCAGGGACAACTACTAAAAGTCAGCAGAGTTCTGTTGCTAACACTCAGAAAAATGTCCTGCCTTTTTTATTAACCTTTCAAATTTTCAATAGGAATGTACATAAATGCATGGCCAATTCTAGTGCATCATCGAACGTGATGCCTCTATCCATTTGTCAAAAAATTAACACAGAAGTTAAGCCTTCTGATCTCAAAATCATTTAGCTTGATCGAACAAACGTTAAGGTAATTGGTGAGCTAAAGATTGTTCTGGTGAGATTATCTTCCAATCCTAAGGTTCATCAGATAATTGAAATTATAGTTGTGGATATCCCTGAAGTCTATGGTTTTTTTTTAAGCAGGGACTAATCCGAGCAGCTACATGGTTACTTTGCTATAGATTGGTCTCATTTGTGGCTACCGGAAAATGGACAGCCCAATAGAATCAGGATAAATAGAGAATGTTATCTGAAGCATATGGTGACAGATCTAAAAGATACAAATGAAAATTTTGTTACATCGGAAAACTCAATTGAAACGAAGGGAATGAATACCTTCTTTGGTAATTTCATGACCGAAACTTCTTCTATTACTGATCCTGGGTAGAAATTAGAATTTATGACTTATACTCAGACACCAACTTTGCAAAGTATTCCAAGTACTACTAATGAAGCCCAAATCTGTTCATTGTACTTTGATGGATTCAAATCCAAAGAAGGACCAGGTGCAGGTTGTGTACTCATCAATCATGCAGGTAATAAGACTTTTATTTCTTGTCGGCTAGAGTTTGAGTGCACTAATAACATCACCGAGTATGAAGCACTTCTACAAGGAATTATGAAATCTTTGGATATGGACGTGCATAATTTAATGGTATTTGGTGATTCAGAAATCATGGTTAGGCAGGAAAGAAACTTCATACATTTCTTATCACCACATCTGAAAAGCTACCAAACTGAGGTATGGAGTTTGATGCAAACATTTTCAGCGTTTAACATAAATTCCATTCCTAGACTAAGTAATTTAGAGGTTGATTTATTGGCCAATGTTACTTCTAAACTATTGTCCGCAGAAGGCCTTTCTCTTAATTCTTTTTCGATTGAATTGTTGTTCAGGTCGTCCATCCCAAATAACATCACCAATTGGCCAGCGTTCGATGATGACCATCAGATCATCAACTTCCTACATATGGAAGACAACTTCCAAGGTTTAGCCATTGATGAAGGAACTCATGATGAGAACCTATGAAACTTCACGGTAATATCATATCATAGATCTCCTAAATCGAGATCTGATTTGGTAAACTCTATCCCCGAATCTATTGTATGACTTGCATGATAAATTTAGAGGGTCACTTAATTGTAAAACAAACAGTTATTCTTTGATTTATGAGACGGTTAATTTAGGAACGAAGGAAAATCCTCAAAATATCAATCTGGGAACAGGATGCTCCGAGAAAGAACGATCTGATTTTACAAAATTGTTTAAAGAATTTAAAGACATTTTTTCCTGGACGTATGATGATTTGAAAATATTTGACCCTAATATCATACAACATGTCATCCCCATGAAACCCCAGACTCAGCCTTTTCAGCAGAAATTAAGGAAGATGCACCCTAAATTGGAACCCACTGTTAAAAAAGAATTGAATAAATTACTAACTGCAAAGATAATTTTCTCGGTAAGACACACACAATGGGTGTCTAATCTAGTCCATGTAAGGAAGAAAAGTGGTGAAATTCGACTTTGTGTCGATTTTCGAAACCTGAACTGAGCATCCGATAAAGATAACTACAATGTTCCTCCAATGGAACAAATTCTACAACATGTATCTGGTTCTGAAAGACTATCCTTTCTAGATGGATTTTCAGGATACAACTAGGTCCTCATGTCTCCCTCAGATTAGCTTAAGACCACCTTTCGCACCCCATGGGGCACTTATGCCTACAGGAAAATGCCTTTTGGACTGATAAATGTCAGTGCCACTTTTCAGAGAGCAATGGACATTGCTTTCCCTGGCCTCATAAACCAATCAGTCATGGTTTATCTTGATGATGTCACTATCTTCTCTAAAAACAAGAAAGATCACTTGTCTCACCTCAGGGTTGTTCTGGAATGATGTTGAAAGTTCGGTATATCTCTCAACCCTAAGAAATCAGTCTTTGTAGTAGAGAAAGGTAATCTACTTTGGTTTATAGTGTATAAGGACAGAATGACTATTGACCCTGAAAAAACCCAAGATATTGCAAAACTCTCCCCTCCCTCTTCCAAAAAATCCTAGTTCTTTTTGGGCAAGATTAATTTCATCAGAAGGTTTGTCCCAAGTTTCTCGGAAATGGTAAGACCATTACCAAATTTAATCAAAAATAATGTTTCGTACCATTGGGGCCCATAAGAAAGTCAATCTTTTGACTCCATTAGAAAGGCAATAGTAGAAGCTCCTTCCTTGATGAGTCTCAATTTTTCTGAGGATTTCATTCTTTACAACTTTGCCTCTGACCGATCTTATGTTGTTGTGTTAACATAGAAAAATGTTGAAAGAAATGAGATACCCATTGCCTTCATGAGCTCATCTTTCAAAGGAGTGGAGCTTAATTACCCAGCAGTAGATCAACATGCATATGTTGTTTTTAAAGCAGTGAAACACTTCCGGTCATACCTGTTGAAATCCAGAACCAAGGTTATCGTTCCTTACCCAGCTGTAAGAAACATGTTAGTACAAAAAGAAATGGGTGAAAAAAGGGCAAATCGGATGACGTCATTACAAGAATATGACCTCAAAATAACCCTGCACAAATTGTTAGAGGTCAAGGCCTATGTAAACTAGTGGCTAATTCAGTTGAAGGGAAAGAAAGTCAAATTAACACCTTAACTGTAAATCAACACAACAAAAAACAAAACAGTTGTGCACAAGTTGTTGCCAATTCTTGGTATGAGAATATTAAATTTTATTTGATGCATGGATCTACTCCTTGCTATAGTAATCCTAAAAATAGAAGAGCACTAAGGTTAAAATCGACATCTTTCCAGTTAATAAATGATGTATTATTTTGAAAGAATTTTGATGGTGTTCTTATGCGTTGTTTAGAAAAGGAAGAATCGAAGAAAGTACTATATGAACTTCATGCAGGAGAGGTCGGTGGTCACTTCGATAGAGATACCACTGCTCACAAAGTGATAAGAGATGGGTACTATTTGGCCACTTTTTTTAAAGATCCCCATACGATGTGTTGTAAATGAATAATTTTCCAAAAGTCTGCAGGACGGGTGAAAAAGGTAGCATTCCCTTTGAAGCCTGTCACTGTAGATTCCCCCTTTCAGCAATGGGGTCTTGACATCATAGGACCGATTAATCCTTCTTCTTCATAGCAACACAAGCATATCACCACAACAATGGATTATCTTACCAGATGGTCCGAAGTTGTACCTTTGAAAGTGGTAAACACAAATCAGGTAGTATCTTTCCTTAACTCTCATATCATCACTCGATTCGACATTCCCGAATGTTTGGCCTTTGATAACACCTCTTACTTTTCATCCCTTGATATGAACGTCTTTTCCTTGGAAAAATGGATTAAACTGAAATATTATGCAATCTACTACCCTCATAGAAATGGTTTAGCAGAATCAACAAACAAAAATTTAGTCAAGATCATTAAGAGGACAGTTTCTGAAAATCATAAGAACTGGCACAATGCACTGTATAATGCACTATCGGCTAATAGGGTGACACCAAAATCCTTTCTTGGTAATTACCCTTTCTTTATAATCTACGGAAGAGAAGCAATTATCCCTCCACATGTTCTACTTCCTTCTCTGCAATTATCACAGAAAGTTTAAGAAGAGGAGTGCCCTCCCCTAGAAAGTTGAATTAATGCCTTGTTAAAACTAGAGGAAGTAAGGAACAATCAAAGCATAAATTGGATTAGCATCAGCAAATTGTGAAAAGCTAGTTTGATTCAAATTCTTCTTCAGATAGGAATTTCGATGTCAGAGAATTAGTTCTCAAGTGGGACAAATCTCACGAGGGGAAGGGGGAACACACCAAGTTCCAGAAACTGTGGTTGGGACAATTTGTAATTTCTGAAAAAATAGTTCCCAACTCTTTCAGTCTGCACAATTTGGAGGGACATCTAGACACTTTCCCGGTGGATGGCCAATGATCAAAATGGATATTGGTGGCCATTGACCTTTTCCAACTGGCTCAAAACAACTTTCTGACATTTTTGGCAATTTACTATTTTTAGCATTTTTTACTTCTGGGGCCATTTTGAGGGCCTAAATGAAGGTTTTTCGGTGTCGCGCTCCTCAATAATAGTCAAAGGCGTGATTGAGCCCCAAAAATGAATATCCTTGATGATACCTTTCCACCAGGCTATCACACGCCTAAAACGGAGATCGTATGAAAAAGTTACGACCCCGGTAAGTTGATGTACTAGCTTACCCAAACGGGGCCCACATGACTTTTGGAGCTTCATCTCCTAGGGTTAGGTTTTTGGATGTCTAGGGTTTTTGGCATTATTTCTTATTGTAAAAAGGCTTTCAGAGTCTCATTGTAACCTTCTTCTTGCGAATGCGTGCTGCCGTCACATCTCTTCTCAGAGATAAACTGCCACCATTTCAATAAGCTTGTTTCCGCTGCATTTTACAGTTTCAGCTTATTTCGTTATTGAATAGAAAACAAGTTTTACTATATCTCTATTATTTTGTGTTAAGCACCTGTTAATAATCTGTATTCATTTCGTTCTGCTCATAAAATCCGGATCAGCCAAGCTCTCAAAAGATATTTCACCTGATGATTCCAAATCTACCCCTCTGTACATATCTTTTTTTTTTAATTATCTTTTCTGTTTTTTTTTTCTTTTGGTTCTTTTCATTTTGCTTGTTTTTTATTTGTTTCTGATTAAATTATGTCTGAGTCACCATTTCGTTTATGGAAGGAAAATCATAAATCTTATCCAAAAGAAACATTCGATGATGTTTCAAAGCATCAGTGCTATAAATGCTAAAACTCAGATCAACAAAAGAAAATTTTTGTTTGAAATAGTGTTCCTGGTTTCTTTTTAAAAATACGAGAAGACACGATTATCATTAATAAAACTCTTAACGTTGTCCCTGTTTTTAAGGAAAACAACTCAATTATACATTCTTGTCCTTAAGATGGTTTCTTAATAGAAGTCTAAGTGTTCAGATCATGATGAAGGTCGTCAAACGAGAAAATAAGTTGGAAAAGATCAAGTTTTTTTTTCAAAATCTGAAATTTTCAGCATCACCCCGCTCTCTTGAATATCATAAATCTTTCGTGAAATTGTAAACAAATTATATAGAGTTGAAAGCACTGCAAGGTGTGGGAAGTGTCTCTAAACCCACTGAGACACTGAACAGGTCTACTAGCAGCAGGTAAATGCATGCATGATGCCAAGGAAACTTCGCTGGGGTACTGAACAGGCCTGCTAGTAGTGAAGCAATGTCGAGTTTAAGAAAATTACCAGGTATGACTTTTTGGAATTGATAAAAAATAAAGATGTCATTCATATTGAATGGACAACTTTTGGAGAGGATAGAGGTGTTAGAGTGGGTTAAATGACATCCCTGTCGAGGCTATGGACGCCTTCTGGCAACAGTGGCCCTGTCAACAATATCGAAGTCAATTGCCTAAACATCGTCTCGCTCATAATCAAAACTTGATACCAGATTTCATTTTGACAGAAACACATATGACACTAGACTATGTTATTTTCTGATTTTTTATTGAAATGCTTGACTTGTTGTCAAATATTTCTTAATTTTTCATTCATCCTAACATGAATTTCCTGGTGATGCAGAGATAACTGCTTCGTCCAGTACATTTCCATTGTTGGCAGCCCCACATGATTTTGATATTTAACATGATCGGAATAAATTGCATTTTTTTGTAGCTGTCATCACCTCACCTTGTAAACATTTTTGAGAGTTTTGAGATGATTATTGGATTAAATCCTACCCTTATTAATTTCTTATTGTTTGTGTTTTTGTTTTTTGTGTTATGTTTAATTCATGACTGTAAGCATGAATTAAACATAAAACTTAGCTTGGTGTTATAATTTTTATTTGTGCCTTAGAAACATATTTATTAAAGGTCACCCATATTTAATTGAAATCCAAATCTAATGGTTGAGTGATCTATTCTCGATGTTATGGTTTTAATATGGTTTGATAGTTTATTTTCGATTTGTGAAGAGCCTTTGATATTTTTGATAGTCCTCTTGCGAATTAAATGGTCATACCAATAGTCATACAAATGAATGCAGACCTAATGTACTCATGTCCTCACCTCACCTTGATGTCTTAACATATTAATGAGCTATTTATTTCCTCCATAGGGTTTTGGTACTCTGTAGTTATGGCACTCATCACAAGAGATGGTACAGGATTACAATGAACCCTTTGGTTTTCACTCCCACTATCTGAGTTATGATAACACATAGGCTATGTTATTTTTGTGTCTCCACTCTCCATTAATTGGACTGGCATTTGCTACTCGCACAAATGGAAACTAAGACTATTCTAACTAATCATTGTCGCATTCTGGTTATAGTTGTCATGGTATCTGTCGTTCGCTTGGATATGAACGGATTCCACGCCTTAATTTCTCACGATGATGCGATTGAGAACCTAAAAAGTCATGGCTGACATATATTCCTTAAGAAATTTGAGGGTTATAATCTTCAAGTGGAAAAAGCCTTCGCGCAAACATTTGATGGTTGCAGAGCTAAAATTGGAGACATACAGTTAGAATTGACCGAGGATTTCATGAGTAAAGCAATATGGCTTCCATCGAAGGGTGAAAGGTGGTTCAAAAACGCTCGAATTGAAGGATTCCCGTGGATTCTATTTATGACATTCGAAAAGATCAACTGTTGTGTAAAAGGTATTCCTATCTCCCTGGTAAAACCTAGATGGAATAGGTTTTTGTTAATTCTCTATCAATTTGTTATATGAGAAGGTCGATACAGAATGGTCTTCCTCTACCATATCTATTTACTCATGAATTCCATAGGTTTTGATTTAGATATGCCATTTTACTTGTTAAGAAGTCTCTATAAGATGTCCAAATGATTTAAACAAGAGGGTATCGATTCAAGCTTGTTCCATCACGGATTGGTTAAGATATTGTTGATGTACCACCT